>PISX010002628.1:0-155354 GCA_004024625.1 Mellivora capensis | reverse complement strand
CCAAACATTTAAAGAAGAATTAATTCCTATTCTCCTGAAACTGTTCCAAAAAATAGAAATGGAAGGAAAACTTCCAAACTCATTTTATGAGGCCAGCATCACCTTGATCCCAAAACCAGACAAGGATCCCATCAAAAAAGAGAATTACAGACCAATATCCTTGATGAACACAGACGCGAAAATTCTCGCCAAAATAGTATTCATTTTTAATGGGTTGTTTGTGTTTTTCATTGTTGACTTTTGGGGCTTAAAACCTATTCTGAATACAGATAAATATTTGTTGATAGATAAATGGAGAACATTTTTTCCAGTTTTATGTCTGTAGCTTGCCTACTCATTTTTCTTTAAAAATTTTTATTTATTTATTTATTTGAGGGAGAGAGAGAGAGTGCGCGCACACGCGAGAGAGCACATGAGCAGAAGGAGGGGGATGGGGAAGAGCATGACTCTGGGATCATGACCCAAGCCAAAGGCAGTACCTTAACCAACTGAGCCAACCACGTGGCCTGCCTATTCATTTTTCTTTTATTTATTTATTTATTTATTTATTTATTTATTTATTTATTTCTTTTCTTTTCTTTTCTTTTCTTTTAGGGTTTTCTTTATTTATTTGACAGAGGGAGACACAGCAAGAGAGGGAACACAAGCAGGGTGGTGGGAGAGGGAGAAGCAGGCTTCCTGGTGAGCAAGGAGCCAAATGAGAGGCTCAATCCCAGGACCCTGAGATCTTGACCTGAGCCAAAGGCAGACACTTAACAACTGAGCCACCCAGATGCCCCCTATTAATTTTTCTAATGGTATCTTTTGATGAGTAGATATATTTAATTTTGATGTAGTCCAACTATCAATGTTTTCTTGTATGGCTAGTGTTTTCTATGAGCTAAGAAGTTTTTGCATGCCCCAAAGTTGCAAATATATTCTTCTATGTATTTTTCCAGAAGTTTTATAGTAGTAGTGTTTGATTGATTTAGATCTAATCTCAAATTAATTTTTGCATAGGTAGTAATAGAGGTTGAGGCTCATTATTTCCTCAAACAGATATCCTAATATTCTATCACCATCACTAAAAATACTTTTCCTTTCAGGGCACCTGGGTGACTCAGTGGGTTAAGCCTCTGCCTTTGGCTCAGGTTATGATCTCAGGGTCCTGGGATCGAGTCCAGCATGGGGTTCCCTGCTGAGCAGGGAGCCTGCTTCCCCCTCTCCCTCTGCTGCTCCCCCTGCTTGTGCTCTCTCTCCTTCTCTCACTCTCTGTCAAATCAATAAATTCTTTTAAAAAAAATACTTTTCCTTTCCCCCATTTAATTCATTTCAAATCAGGGTGTGTGTGGGGGGGGACCCAAAATTGAATACATATAGTAACAAATGAATAACATAACTACACTGGAGAGGGTAAAGAAGAAAAGAACTAACCTAAATAACTTTAGAAAATTATTTTGTCTATGTACTGTAAAGCTAAAAAGAAAAAGAACAATACACTACATCTGGTTAGTAAATTCATGTTTCACAGGAGCATATGTTAGCAATTCTGAAACATTTATGTATATTATGTATATTTTAGGGTTGAGTAAACAAGTATATTGTGGAGTGAACTCATGGTTTTTTATAAGATAGAGATGTATATATGTGCTTATATATATACTTTTATATTTTTCTTATTTTTTTCTGCTGACACAGCTCTAGCAATGACTGCACTTAGTGCCTAGATCTTGACTTCAAATATTATTCTGTAGTAAAAAATGACTGAGCTCCTTGGAGAAATGGCTGATTCCAGGGATGGGGTAGGGGAAGTAAATGATGAGCCTGGAACATCCTGTTGTGCCAGAACGTAAGGAAGTCTTTTAAAAACATTTGGAAAGGGCACAGGCACCAACTAGAAGGAACTTTTCATGGTCAACTGTGACAATGGGAGCAACAAAACAAATAAAGCAATGGAGTATAATATAAATAGAGTATGAGTCCATATACATATAAATAAATAATTGAAAAAAATAAGTAAGTGGGGGAGAAAACACAACTCTTTCTTATAGCAGAATTCCATTTAATAAATGTGAAAGAAGTGATGGAAAAAATCATCATTTGCCATTTCACGAATAATTATTGCAGATTAGAGTCATTCATGGATGCTAAAACTAAATAGGATATTTGCAGAGTGTCAGTGTGTCTCCCACAAGGTACTTACTTACTAATTACAAAGGGAAAAGAGTAATTTTTTTAAAAAGATTTTATTTACTTATTTGTCAGTGAGAGCGAGCACAGGCAGGCAGAGAGGCAGGCAGAGGCAGAGGGAGAAGCAGGGTCCCTGCTGAGCAAGGAGCCCGGTGTGGGACTCGATCCCAGGACGCTGGGATCATGACCTGAGCCGAAGGCAGCCATTTAACCAACTGAGCCACCCAGGCGTCCCGGAAAAGAGTAATTTTATAGAGGAGAAACTTGATAGAAAACACCTTAATAAATTGGTCAAAGTGAACATTCTCAGTTATGGGACAAATTGACCTAATTTACAACCTGATAGGATGCAGTGAAAATAACATTATTTCCTTGATATCCCTACCAAAAATACATGACCTGAATCTAAACATGAGAAAATTCAGAAAAAATAAAATTTGGGGCATTGTACAAAACAATAACTGATCTGTAATATTCAAAAGAGTCAAGGCCTTGAAAGTCAATAAAAGACTGAAGAAATACTCCATGCTGAAGGAGAAAGATCTGAAAGCCAAATAAAACACATGATCCCTGACTGGAGTGTTTTGCATGAAACACATATTGGGACACTTGGAAGAACCTGAATGAGGTGTGTGGATTCGTTATAGTAATGTATTAATGTTAATTTCCTACTTTTGGTTATTGTATTGGGGTTAAGTAAGATAACACCACTGTTCACAGGAATCACATTTAAATTCTAAGCTATTTGGGGCATCATATCAGCAATTTAGTCTCAAATGGTTCAGGAAAAAATATTCTTTGTACTATTTTTGTGACTTTGTTTACAAGTTTGAAATTATTTCAAAAGAAAACAATGTTCACATCTGCATTACTTGCATTAGGCCCAAACTGGAAACCATACAAATGTTTATCAACAATGAACAATGGATAAATGAATTCTAGTATATTCATATGATAAAATATTACATAAAACAATAAAATGAACAAAATAGCCACAAGGAACAACTTAGATCTCATAAATATAATATCAAGCAAATGAAGATAAATATAAAAAGAATGCATACTACATTATTCTGTTTTCATAAAATTCAAAAACAGGTAAAATTGATCTATAGTGACAAAGGTCATGATGGTGGTTACCTCCCAGAAAGCAGGAGACCATAACTGGGAGAGGCACGTGAGGATTCAGAGGTACTAGTAGTGTTCTATTTCTTGACCTGCATGGGAGTCACACGTGTTCTGCTCACTTTGTGATAATTCGCTGAACTCTTATGATTTGTGTTTTGTATTATATAAAAGTTAAAGAAGACTTGTGATATTAAGAAGGAAATGTGTCACTTTGAATATTTCTATCAGAAGAAAATATCTGAAAATTAATGAACTAAACACAGCAGGGAAATGAAAATTAAAACGTCAGATTCCAGTTCTCGCTCTCACTCAATAGGCAAAACTAGTTGTCAATATCAAGTGCTGGTGAGGATGGATATAGAGTGCTAGGATCTCTCATAGAGAGTTCTGGTGGGAGGGTACACTGGGGCAACTACTGTGGGAAATCTGGCATTATCTAATAAAGTTGTAGATGGATTTACTCTACGCTGAACTATTCTCCTCCTTGGTGTCTACTGTAGAGAAAGTCTTGCACATGGACTTCAGGAGATGATTATAAGGATGTGCCCAGGAGTGTTGTTTATTATAGCAAAAACTGGAAACAATCCAAAAGTCCATCAGCAATAGAACTGCATAAATAAAGAGTAATTTAATACATACACAGTGAAAAGGAATGAACTACAACACATGCATCAACATCAATGAATTTCATGATATCTCTCAACAAAAAAGCAAGTCAGGGGTCACCTGGGTGGCTCAGTCGGTTAAGCTTTGCTTTTGGCTCAGGTCATGATCTCAGAGACCTGGGATCAAGCCCCGAGTTAGGCTCCCTGCTCAGTGGAGAGTCTGCTTCTCTCTCTCCATCTGCACCGCCCCTCCCCCCAGACTCCATGCTTATATCTCTCTGTCTCAAATAAGTAAAATCTTAAAAAAAAAAAAAAAAGCAAGTCAAGGTGTGATTCCACATGTACAAGTTAAAAACATGCAAAACTGTATCTTAAATAAACAATGTATGATTAGATTATAAAGAAAAGCCAGGAATAATAAACTCAAAATTCGGGATAGCAGCTGTCTGCTGGGAATGTGAACAGAGAGAGTACCAAGGAACTAGAATGGTACTAGTGCTGTCAGATCTCTTGAATCATGGTTCATGGGAGTTTGTTTCATTATTATTATATGAGTATGCTAACTATATTTTTGTCAGTATGATTTTTTGATACTAAAAAATATTTTAACAGAAAAAGAAGCAATTCTTACAAGCTAAGGGTTGGGGTGGCAATGGGTATTGTTCTTAGAAATCAATACAAGAAGTGCAGGACCCTTCTAGAACATCCACACAGGTGATTTTCCATTTTCTATTTCATTTTTTAATTTTGATTTTTTAAAAGATTTTATTTATTTATCTGACAGAGATCACAAGTAGGCAGAGAGGCAGGCAGAGAGAGAGGGAAGCAGGCTTCCCAATGAGCAGAGAGCCAGATGATGATGCGGGGCAGGGCTCAATCCCAGGACCCTGGGACCATGGGACCATGCTTTCACCTGAGCTGAAAGCAGAGGCTTTAACCCACTTTAAACCACTGAGCCACCCAGGTGCCCAATTTTGATTTTTGTGTGTTCTTTTATTCCGGAATATTTCACAAGGACAAAAGTGAATAGAGAAAAATATAATAATCACATATGTGCTCATGACCTTATGTAAAACTTCACAAAAATAGTTGAATCCCCCTGTGTAACCCTCCCCAATTACATTCCCTTCCTGCACCCCAATAACCATGGTTCTGAAATTTGTATCTGTCATTCCCCTACTTGTCTTCCTAATTTTATGCATGTGCCCTTAAGAGTTTTTGTTTTGTTTTTTTAAAAATATTTTATTTATTTATTTGACAGAGAGAGAGATCACAAGTAGGCAGAGAGGCGGGCAGAGAGAGAGGGGAGGGAAGCAGGCTCCCTGCTGAGCAGAGAGCCCGATGCGGGGCTCGATCCCAGGACCCTGAGATCAGGACCCGAGCCAAAGGCAGAGGCTTTAACCCACTGAGCCACCCAGGTGCCCTGTATTGTTTTGTGTTTTTTTTTGTAAGATTTTATTTATTTATTTGACCGAGAGAGATCACAAGTAGGCAGAGAGGCAGGCAGAGGGAGAGAAGGAAGCAGGCTCCCTGCCGAGCAGAGAGCCCGATGCGGGGCTCGATCCCAGGACCCTGAGATCATGACCTGAGCCGAAGGCAGAGGCTTAACCCAGTGAGCCACCCAGGTGCCCCATGTTTTGTATTGTTTTATTGTATTGCTTGACATGCTTGGCATTTTATATAAACGGCATCATTCAGGATATATCCTTCTGCAACACTTTTTTTCCCCAACCTTTTTAATGTTGATCCATGTTAATATCGCAGGATTTCTTTTTTCTTTTTTTTTTAAGTTTATTTAAAGTAATCTCTGTACCCGGTGTGGGTCTCAAACTCATGATCCTGAGATCAGGAGTCATACACTCTACTGAATGAGCCAACCAGGCATCTCTGGCAGGATTCCTTACATCCAGTCTTAATTTATGTTTACAGTGCTCCAAAATTTAAAAAACAAAACAAAACAAAACTTTTTGTTATGGGAAGTTTGAAATGTATGCAAGAGTAGGCAGAGTCTTGGGGCGCCTGGGTGGCTCAGTGGGTTAAAGCCTCTGCCTTCGGCTCAGGACATGATCCCAGGGTCCTGGGATGGAGCCCTGCCCCGCATCATCATCTGGCTCTCTGCTTAGCGGGGAGCCTGCTTCCCTTCCTCTCTCTCTGCCTGCCTCTCTGCCTACTTGTGATCTCTGTCTGTCAAATAAACAAATAAAATCTTAAAAAAAAAAAAGAGTAGGCAGAGTCTCATAATGTTATCCCATGTACTCATCACCCAGATTTAATAGTTATCAACATGAAGTCAGTTTGGTTTAATCTATTTCCCCACTTATATTCTCCTCTCTTATATGATTTTGGAGCAAATCCAAGATATCATGTAATTCTCCCCTAAACATTTCAATATGTATCAACTCTAAGACCTCTTCTTACAAGGACATAATTATAGGTCTTTATAACAGTTATTAACACTTGGTTAATATCATCAACTATTCAGTCTTCAAATTTCCATATTATATTTTTACATTCTGTTTGAATCAGATCTCTGTTTTAATTTTTTTTAATTGCTGATGGGCTGCTCTGCACAAGGCATTCAGTGAAGTTCTGTTGAACATGTTTTGGGCTGAAGATCTCACTGAGCAGAGGGCAGCTGCTCACGCCATTGATGGGCTGAGAATCTAGACTTCTTCAGGTGGCTTGTGGAACCTGGCAGCCATTTCCACAGATACCTGGTTTGTTCATCACTAGTAATCATTTAACTCTGTGATAATGTTGTTTTTTGGTCAACGTGTAGGCCTTGTGTAAAGAATGCTTGTGACATATCTTTATTTGTAACACCCCATTAGATGGTTGTGCAGGTACTCAATATTTACCATCAGGTAAGACAGAAATATAAGACTTATTTGTTTACTAATAATTCCTGCTAAGCAAATGCTGATTTTGTCATCTTACCATTCTGGTTCTTTCCTGAAACTGAAGAAGGGTGTGGGATGAGACGAAAGAGTGAGGTGATGACCGGATGAGGTAATGTACATACCAGTAGGTTGCAAACCCGTAAGGTGCTATACAAAGGTGGTTTTAATACAACCAGCAGCCCTCATCTCTCACATGTTTTACTTCTGTAGTCACTGTACTTACAACTTTTCTTTAGTCTACCTGTCCAACATTCAGACTCTCAGGGATCAGTTGATCTAATGCAGACTGGCATCCTCTGCCAGGTCCATCAGGCAGTCTTAAAAGTTGTGGTCTCATTGTCGGCACAGTGGTGACCATGTGACAATTTGAATATTTTAGGGGTAAAAATAGAAATTACCGGGTGTGGAAACATAAGGCTACTGATGCTTGTGATTAAAAGCATCACTTTCCTGAATGTAATACTCAAGATGCCAGATGACATATCAGTTGTGAAGAAAAGAAAAGAAAAAGGAAGAAGAGCTACAAATGCTGGAAATAAATTGTTTAAAACTATAATTAAAACACAAGATTTAATTAGGGGTTTTATAATGTTTTTAGCTTTCTCGGAATGAACTGTCCTTAAAACATTTAACCCATTGCTTGACCATATATTTGACATTTGAATCTGTTTTTGGAAACACAAAACTGCCCATGGTGGAGTAGAGCTTCCTCTCTCACAGCTACCCACAGAGCTAGAAATATGGAGATAGACTGAGGAGACCAGCTTAGCTCTGCCACAAGGTTGCACTGCTCAGCCAGCCTGCAGCAGGAGAAAGGGAGTGGTGAGCTGTCCAGAAGAATAAGCCACTCCTCTTTCTTTAGCAGCCCAGAGCAATTAATTATTTCATGAGGAGCCATCTTGATGACATACGCCCAGTCATATGGTCAAGCTATGCTGTTCAGCTGCATTGTTTTCTGTTGTAATAGGTGTTGCAGGTGTCATCTCCTGGTATTTGGGTGAGGCAGGAACCTGAGCGGTCTCACTTGAAGTCTTGTTGACATTGCGAACTTGCCACTGACTTAAAACATTATTTAGTACAAGGCAGAGGACTCGTTCAGCAATTAGGACTGCTGGTGTTCTGCAGCTGAAAGCCCAGTTGTAGTCACTGACCTCATGGTCTTGACTATCTATAGGCAGCGTTAGACAATCCAAGATATTTGTGCAGCCTTCACCATCTCATCTGCCCTTGAATTAGAAATACACCAAGAATGGATATCACAATTGCATCAGCAGGAAAAGGAGGATAGAAGTACTTCTAGCTCTGTGCCATGTTTTAGCTCTAACACTTTGTATGTTTATTTTGGCAAAAGCTTTGGGAGTAGAGGAAGTCATAGTCTGATTTTTATCATCTCAATCTCAAAACAACACTTATAATAGTTTTCCCTTGATAGTTCCCTAAACTCAGCTATGTTCAATTTTTTTTTTTTACTGCATTTGCTCTCCAGAGATGAATTCTGTCTATTTTTTAAAAGATTTTATTTACTTATTTGAGAGAGAGGGAGGGAGCACAAACAGGGGGAGAGACAGAGGGAGAGGGAGAAGCAGGCTCCCCACTGAGCAGGGAGCTCAATGCGGGGCTCCATCCCAGGACCCCAGTATTACGACCTGAGCCGAAGGCAGATGCCCAACCAACTGAGCTACCCAGGTGCCCCATAAATTCTGTTTACTAGTAGGGGAAATGGTCCCTGTATTAAAATCTAGCTCAGTCTTTGAGATTCTTCTGTAAAAGAAGACCTTCAGGAAACAATATCTTAATAATGCTAATGAACCACAACTTTATTGAACAAACACTGGTGAGTTGTATTTGAGTTGCCGATGTCTGTTTGGTAACTAGATTCTGAGCACTACTTGTATGGCAAAGAGCCAAGTGTTCTTCATCTTTTATTCCCCATGGCACTTAGTACATGGCAGGAATTCAACAAAATAGAACAGGAAAGATGTGTATCAGAATAATAATAATACAAGGCAGAAAGTAGTGCTGAGAAAGGTATGAATGATCTGTAAGATCCTGGCGGAGAGGTGACCGTCAGCTAGGGGAACTCTAACGGCTTCAAGGAGTGGTGTTTCTTGATGTTAGATGGACCTCAATAGATTGAAATACCAGCTTTGGTATTTTGGATGTTTATTATGTGCCAGGCGCTGTGTTAAGCATTTTGCCTGCTTAATCCAACCAAATCTTGCCAGCAACTTTATGGGAAAGGTTCTTTCATCATTCCCATTTCAGACTTGAAGAAACTTGTGGCTCATGCAGATTAACTGATTTTTATCAGTCACACAGCTGGTAGGTGACAGAGCCGAGATCCAAACCAGTCTGACGAAGGTTATCCTCTCGAACACTAGTCTATACTGTCCTTTATTTTAAGAAGTGTTTCATTGTTTGATAAAACATGGCCTATGTTCCAAAAACATTTACTGGTTGATGTGGCTAGAGAATAAGACATGTGGAGAGTAGAGAGCAGTGAGGAACAAGGTTCTAGTAAGTCAGGGACAAACCTCAGAACTTGCAATGCTATCCTAGAGAATTAGGGATTTTTGAAAGGTGACGGAAGCATTAAATGCCTGTAAGTGAAGTGGCAGAACTAGCTAAGTGCTTTAGGAAGACAACTCGGGGAGGAGGAAGAGGAGAGGCATACAAACCAGTTAGGTGGCTATTGGTGGTAGTTGTGCAGGAGCGAAAGGCATGTGCAGCCCCAAGAATATGTGATTTCCTCCTGCAAGCCTCACTGGAATTGTTTCATGTTAAGAAAATAAAACATTAAAAAAAAGAAAAGGAAAGGAAAGGAAAAAGAAAAAACATTCAGTATCGGGGCACCTGAGTAGCTCAGCCGGTTAAGCGTCTGCTTTTGGCTCAGGTCATGATCCCAGGGTTCTGGGATCGAGAGCCCTGTGTAGGTCTCTCTGCTCAACTGGGGAGCCTGCTCTTCTGTCTCCCTTTGCCTCTCCTCCTCACTCATGCCCTCTCTCCCTCCCTCTCTCAAATAAATAAAATCTTCAAAAAAAAAAATCTAGTCTCACAAACAACATGAATTAGAGAACATAAATTAGCTTACAATTAGCTTTTCTATTTGAAAACTTTGAAAATGGGATTTAGAGAATATTTTGCACCTAAATCTTTGGGAACCACATAAATTAACCTCTGTGTTCATGTAACATTCTTTTTTATTTTTTTTAAAGATTTTGTTTATTTATTTGACAGAGATCACAAGTAGGCAGAGAGGCAGGCAGAGAGAGAGGGAGGAAGCAGGCTTCCTGCTGAGCAGAGAGCCCCATGTGGGGCTCAGGATCCTGGGATCACGACCCGAGCCAAAGGCAGAGGCTTACCCCCCGAGCCACCCAGGCGCCCCTCATGTAACATTCTTAAAAGAGCATCTGTTGATCAGTACAAAGGAATACAGGGAATAGGTATATATCCTTTGCACCGCCCCCTTTGTTACGTGATTTTACTTTCTCTTCTAACCCTTGTGAATGAAACTAAATGTTATCACAGGTCCAATAAATTCCTAAAATATTTCCAAAGAAACAGAAACCAGTAGAATTAGGCACTGGAAAACTCTCATAGGCTGTTGCTTCTTGTCTGGCTCTGGATCTATAAGTAATTCCCTCGCCCACAGAACTGGCTCACATTCCTGAGTTGTGTGTCTAGCTCTGAGGCAACATGTGACACCATGACATTGACTAATTACATGGAGTCTCCTCTTGTCCTAAGAGAATTGCTCATTAGGAGGCAGGCTCTCTAATTTTCCTTTCAGGGGGATTCCATCCCCTGACTCCCCACTCTGAAATGCAGAATAGACAAACAATAAATATTAGATTGATTATGAGATTTCACCCAATTTCTGATGTTTTATTGGCAAAGCTGGGACTATGTCCCATTTCATCATGCAGCCTGTGGCAATGGCAGTATTTCACACCTCTTCACACTGGTCAACACTTTTTATATGCTGACCAAAACATGATCACTTGATTATTACAGAATTATTAATTTCAAGTGTGAGAGTGATTCAATTTAAAATGAATTTTTATCTTTTAGATATACATGTTGAATATTTATACATGAAATGATATGATGCCTAGGATTTGCCTCAAACAACACTGGATGGAGGAAGTTGGTGGGAGTGCAGATAAAATGATAATGGATGGGTACAATGGGTAGGAGTTGGTGATTGTTGAAGCTGGATAATGAGTGCATGGGGGACCATTATAATACTACATGAATTAGTGAATAATTATTAGCTTTACAAAAGGTCTACTCATGTATATGTTTGAAATTATACATAATTTTTAGATGACCACTCTTTAGATTTTGGGCCGAGTACTGCAATGAAAAAGAAAATGAATTGTTTCTAGAAAAACATGCATGCCCAGTCATTTCTCTTCTCATTACATAGTATACTAGTCAGTCTATTCCCCATCTCCAAGCCTTCACTAACTCTGTAGAGCTGTGATTATTTTCCTATGCATTTGCCTGTGCTTTTTCTCCTCTGGCTTATATCTTCAATTTGATTAGTAATCTCATCATGGCAGGACTTTCCACATAATCAGCTCTTCATCCACATGGTACTATGATTTCTCAAGGGTGATAAAGTGTTAAAGATAGTAGATCAAACAGTGTAAGCCAGGATTTTTCAAAAGGTTTTCAAAAAGGATGGTGATTATCTAAATATCAGTTTATGTGTCAGGAACATCTGAAATCAATTCCATCCCAAGAGTGATTCTCCCTAAAACTAGGGGGAATACATCATACTTTTTCTTCTTGTAAATCAGAAATAATCTGGCCTCTGGGTAGGTAGAGAAGAGAAAGGAGGGAAAAGGGAAGGAAACAGATGAGAAAGGCAGGCATGTTCTCCAGTGAGCTAGTGGTTATTTCAAAATTCATCCCCAAGTGGTGGATACCACATACCTGTTCTTGGCATGGCTCTACAGGGCTCTAATTCTTCTAGGTAGGTGAAATTACCACCAGAAGTCTTCTGCAGTAACTGTAGCCCCTTTTCCTCTTCTAGTCTAGAGTTGTAGAAAATCTTATTGCTGGAAAAGGTCAAAGCATCACTTTATTTTTTTAAGATTTCATTTGTTTATTCGTCAGAGAGAGGGAGGGAGAGAGAATGATAGTGAGAGAGGCAGGTAGAGGGAGAAGCAGGCTCCCCACCCAGCAAGGAGCCCAAAGCGGGACTGGATCCTAGGACCCCAGGATTGTGACCTGAGTCAAAGGCACCCATCCAAGCATCACTTTAAAGGTTATCCAAAGGCCCTGAATGTGCACAGATTTTCTCCAAGCCATACACTTATGCAGCTGGGCCCATAGTAGTCACCAAGTCTCCGTACTATTGGCCAACTCCCCACCTTCTGGAGGTTTGTATTGGAAATTGTAGTCTGCCAGGAATCAAGAGATGTGTTGAGTGCCCTGTTTAAGGACTGTAATCTCTAGCTTTGGCTTTCAAAAGAAGTGTAGGGAAGGTGGCTTACCTGCTGAGATGATGGAATGAACCGTTGTGGGGAAGTGGTGATGTCGTCAGCCCTTTCTGGCCTCCACACTGAAACCAGACTACACACTCGGTTAGGAAACAAAGGAGGAAGTGAAGCAGATTTGTCATTGCTTAAACAGCCTGGTATGCCGACTTAGAATTCTTGATTCTCTAGCTATTGGTTGAGGCAGCAGAGGGAAAGTTTCTCAGGCACATGCTGGACCCCCACTGAAGAAAGGCCAGGAAACTGCCAGTCATTGGAATGGACCCACACACCTGTGTGCTCTGAGGAGCTCACTGGGAACTGCAGTGATGTCATGTCTTCCCTATCTGGCCTTGTTCAAATCATCCAGGAAGTTTTCTTTAGGAGAAACCTTGTATACTGCTTCTGCATGGATAACTGCCAAATGTAGCTTTGATAGAACAGGTAAGATTTATTTGATTCTTTGAAACTTGTGGCCACTAAATGGACAATAACATTTACGATTCCCCTTCCCTTGGCCTCTAAAAAGTGGTTAGGAAAATCAATAGTGAACGTATCCATTCTCTAGGGGCTTGGGAGGGCAGACATAGAAGGTTATCTGAGCTCTTAGAATCCTAGACAGGTTCCCAGGACTCCTTTTTCTTCTAGGAATAGGTTCTTGTTCAGTAGTTAGGAATAAAAAATTTCAGCTGGCTAGAGCAACTAGCAACTAGAGCAACACTTCTGAAGTGTTACCAGATATATAAGGAGCCTTGGCCTTTCCCTGCTTGCAGGCAAGCATGCCTTGAGTCTAGACTATGTAAGGTCTCCTGCTCTGTCTGTTCCTTGAAGGGCTATGGAATGAGATGAACTTCCCATCCTTCTGCCCATGGCCTAATCCAGCCTGAATTTTTCTCTTTCACCAAATACTTCAGGAGCCAATTCAAATCTCCTTTGCCTTAATTTGGGCTCATTTCTTCTTAATTAGTCATCTGGTGACACCATAATTTCTTGATCATTATTAAGTAGCTATTCCTTAAAATTGTTTTAAAAGGTTGTTATTTATATTAAGTAATCTTTGTGCCCAACGTGGAGCTCAAACTTTTGCCCCAAGATCAAGATTCACCTGCTCCACCAACTGAGCCAACCAGGCACCCTTAAAAATTTTTTATGAGTTGAGCTTCTCAGAAGAAAGATATTTTTATTTATTTTTTAAAAGTTTTTATTTAAATTCCAGTTAGTTGACATACAGTGTTGTATTAGTTTCAGGTGTACGATATACTCTTCAGCCTTCAACAATTCCTCATATTACCTGGTGCTCACCACGACAAATGCACTGCTTAATCTCAATGGCCTATTTCACCCATTCCCTCACCCAGAAGAAAGATACTTTTAAATTCAATAAACAAGCACGTAAATAAACAAATATGACATACCTTAGACTAGGAATCAAATAGGAGAGAGGGTGGAAAAGGTAGCTTCAGAATCCAAATTCAATCTGAGTTCTTGCAGTGAGCTACAGGAACCAATTCTGGTCTCTGTCGTTTCTTTCCTCACTTCCTTCTTCCTTCCTTTCCTCCCTCCCTCCCTCCCTCCCTCCCTTCCTTCCTCCCCTCCCTTCCTCCCCTCTTCTCTTTCCTTCTTTCTATTCCCTACCTTCCTTCCTTTTTCAGCTTTACTGAGATATAATTGAAATAGAAAATTGTGTAAGTTTTAGGTGTACAATGTGTTATTTGATACACTTTTGTACTGTAAAATGATTACCACCATAGCTTTAGCTAATACCTACATCACAGCACATATTTACCATTTTTCTTTTTTGTGTGAGAACATTTGAAATTTACTTGTGGTCTCCATCATTCTTAATGAAAAAAAGCAGGAGCCTGGGCTGACAAAGCAGGGAGAGATGCTGACTTTGGATTCACATGGTGTAGAGGGCTCCCCAGACTCTTTAAACATCAAGCCAATGATGTGAGTTAGTGACTCCAGGATATCGGGATGGGGATCTAACCAAGAGACACAATGGGAACAGGTAAGCTCCAGGACCCTGATGGGCCAGTTATTTCTGGTGTGAGGGATGGAAAAGGATGAAGTTATGCTGGAACCATCTGAGAAGGATAAGTCAGGTCTCCGTGATGGTGGATGCCTTGTCCTACGTGAAGCAGCCAGGCCATTTGTGAATCTCTGGATCTTTCTTGTCACATGGCAGCATCTCCAAGTGTTAACCTGTGCTCCTCTTTCTGAATGTGAAACTTAAATTATGTTTTTTTTTCCTGTCATAGGCCCACTTAGTGGTCAATATTTTCCAGTCCCTGATGTTAATGCATGCAACTGATTTGTACTTTTGTTCTTGGGCATTGTTTCAAAGCCTACCACTTGCTTATTCACAACTGCACACAATTACAGTAATGTCTGTGGTATTCGGTGTGACTCACATCCTTGCACGATTGACTGTTATCCAGGCTTCTTCTAAATACTTAAGTGTAGTTCTAAACTGATAAGCATAATCCAGAAAAGTAGTGATTCCTTTCTGAAAAATTGTAAATTAAAACTTCTGTCTTCTTCTAGAAGTTCTCATTTTGTTTAACCTCATTTGACAGCTGAGAAAACATCAGCATGAAAAAAACAGCTTTCTATGTAACTTAGGTGTTTCATTGACCTCCACACACAGTTACTTTAAGAGGGTTTAGATATATCTCAATGGCCACTAAGAATTTCTGATGGATTTAAAATCTGACCTGTTTAAAGTTGTCGTCCCTGGCCTGTCCACGTGGCCTTGAGTAAGGACCTAAGGACCATCAATTCTTAGTTCTGTAAGCCACAGAATGTTCTCCGAGGGCCAAGGGCAGGATGGCTCAGGGCCAGATATCCACCATTTGTGGCAAAGCCAGTCAGAGTTGCTGCCTTGTGAATATGAGCCAGACCACTTCACCTGTGTCCTATGACAACAACATCAAGAGAGATGTTTCTCTGCCATCTCCAAGACAAAATGAGGGAGTGAAGTACTTGGGCCCTTTGCCTTGGCCTCAGGCAGGTGTATCTGCGCTAACCTCTGTGTATTGTCAGATCGTGTCTGACTCCCCGATTCCTGTGGAGCTCGTACACTAGCCATGGTGCTCCCACAAACTGCGTCAATCCACGTATAAAGTGCCCAAGGAATGCAGCCCTGCATGAGCAAATGAAGTAGACACAGATTCCATGAGGAGATTTCTGTGCTCAGTTGGCACCTTTCCCTTTCATGTACCAACCAGGAGTGATGTTGCAAACAGCTGAAACCTGCTAGAAGAACCGGGGAATGCTTGTTGTTAGGGCCACCACCTATAGTTGTGCCCTGAACAAGACTCCAACTGAGGGGGTGACGTGGGGCTGAAACCCAGCCTGAGCTCCAGCGTGCCAAGCCTTGCATTTTGCTCTGGGGCTCTCTTCTCCAAGAGGAAGAGGTGTCTTTTCTAATGCACTAAGAACACCTATGGGTGAGAAGTTGTCCAAAGAGATTGCTATACATGTCCCAAATTGGTCACACATGAGGCTGCTCATGGCAGCATTGTTTTGGCTGGTGGGAAGTCAGAGGCTGTAGGGGTGCCTGTCACTGGAGTACTCCGCAGCAGCCAGGAAGGAGGGACTGGATGTGCACAGAGCAATGTGAGAGGTCTTGAAAACAAAAGCGCGGAGTGGAAACAGTAAGACACAGAGGAAGATCTGTTACACACTGCTATCGTGTAAATTAAAATACATGCAGAGCAGACAATAACGCACATCTGCATGAACACATAGAAGCCAAAAAAATATAAGTAAATGGATTAGAATGTTTGGGAGGAAGGACAGGAGTGAGGAGTGGGAATAGGAGAAAATACAGGCATACATACTTAAAAGAGAGGCCCTGTATGGACTTACCAAGAGAATGTGTCCTGAACTGAAAAGTGCAATTAATTTAACATTCCACTCCTGAGGCCTAATAAGTTTTTAAAAAGGTGCCTTGGACCTTGCCATTTGAGGCTTTCCTCAGCCCCCCTGTTGACCAGCAGCATGATGAGATCAGCATGATCATAGCTTTTTAATAATCTCATCATGGGGAGACTTCTATCTGGACTTGTGTGAGCTTCCTTGTAACATACCTGTCCTTATCAAACTCAGGTTGATCTGGTGCTCTCCTGGTCCTTAAAATCCTTGAAAATTACCTGGCCTTATCTACATTATTTTATTTTCCTTATAGCCATAAACAGAAATGAAAGCATTTACTTCCCTGGGGCTTTAACCAAACTATAAAAGCTATGTTAATGAAGAATAGGGACTGCAAAGAAGAGAAGAAAGCCCTGGGTTCTGTTTGGCCTGGTTTCCTGTGCATCCTGTGTTGCCATTTTGCATTCACTCAAGGCTTTCAGCAGATGGGTCAGATTGGGACACGGTGTCTAAGCTTCTTGCAAGATACACCTGGAACATTCTAGACTAATGCAATCAAAAAGTGCCTGATGGCTAAAAACTTGCACCATTTAACAAATATATGAGTAAATCACTGTTTTTGAGATATTTCTAAGTCAACTTGGTGCTTCTTAAACAAACAAACAAACAAAAAGACTTAATATTCTTTTTTTTTTTTAAGATTATTTATTTATTTGACAGACAGAGATCACAAGTAGGCAGAGAGGCAGGCAGAGAGAGGAAGGGAAGCAGGCTCCCCGCTAAGCAGAGAGCCCAATGCAGGGCTCCATCTCAGGAGACTTTGAATCTCCCCAGCTGGGGCCCCAGGTAGTTCCGGGGCCCCAAATAGCAGAGAGAAGCTATGCATGGAGTTTGACACCTGGAATCCATAAGCACAATAAATTGGTGTTTGTTTTATGTTACACAGCAATAGTAACTAAAAGACCCACTATCTTCAGTAACACCAAAAAGAAGAGCATTAAAAAGAAAGAGAGGAAACTGGGGCGCCTGGGTGGCTCAGTGGGTTAAAGCCTCTGCCTTCGGCTCAGGTCATGATCCCAGGGTCCTGGGATCGAGCCCCACATCGGGCTCTCTGCTCAGCGGAGAGCCTGCTTCCTCCTCTCTCTCCCTGCCTGCCTCTCTTGCCTACTTATAATCTGTCTGTCAAATAAATAAATAAAATCTTTAAAAAAAAAAAAAAAGAGAGGAAACTGCTACAAATAAAAATTAAAAATTAAAAACTAAAGAATTATAAGCTGTTTAAAAATTTAAAAATTAGATACACAGATGAGATATATCAACAAATACAAATGACAGCATTTGACTCCTAATTAGAATAAACCATTAAAGAAAGACATTTAAGGGGCACCTGGGTGGCTCAGTCATTGGGTGTCTGCCTTCGGCTCAGGTCATGATCCCAGGGTCCTGGGATCAAGCCCCACATCGGGCTCTCTGCTCAGTGGGGAGCCTGCTTCCCCCTTTCCGTCTGCCTGCCTCTCTGCCTACTTGTGATCTCTCTCTGTCAAATAAATAAATAAAATCCTTAAAAAAAAAAAAAAAGAAAGACATTTAAGAAAACCAGGGCAATTTGATCTCTGACTGGATACTAGATGGTATTAAAGAATTACTGTTAAAGATGTGATAAAATGGTTATTGAAAAAAGAACCCTTATTTGTTACAGATACATACAGAAGTATTTAAGTATGAAAATATCTGATTTGCTTTAAATTGGATTTAAAATGGAGATGAGGGAGAATGGGGTACAGATAAAATAAGATTGCCGAAGTAATTGCCGAAGTCAGGTGATAGGTACGTGGAGGTTTATTATGTCTACTTTTGTGCGTATTTGAAGCTTCCCATAAGAAAAAGCTTGCCAGAACAAAGATGGGGAGAACTTACTTGTCGTCTGTCCTGTTCTAGGCTGTGGCTCTGTGCTAAGCGGTGCCAATGGTTTAAACAGATTGCTCCTCCTATAAGCATGACTTCTGTGTACTCCTGAAGGTTTCTTGACACCCGGCACACTGCAGCAATGTGAGATTTCGGGCAGGGAAAAGGACTAAGGGGGAAGCGTATTCTTAGGTAAATGTTTTAGGCACTCCTCAAATCAGTATATTTTGGGGTGGCTAGAACTCCCCTTGAAGACAGAATTCTCTTCTCTGACAATACATAGCCCAGCCCTAGGTATACGATTGGATATCCATGAATTCCTGGCAAAATGATATAAGAAATTGTTCAGGATTTACTCATCAGCTTACCCTGAAGATTAGGGATTGTTCAATTTTGAATTTTGAAATAGATCTGTCAGCAGAAAGAAAAGCAAATAGGCTGCCTGTTGATATGCAGATGATGTACTTTAGAAGGTCCTTCTGTTTGCTTGTAGGTTCCCTCCCTTAGAGAAAGACTATTAACTCAGGCTACAGCTTGCTGCTCTCTGGTTGGTTTGGGCTATGTCACTAAGCCCAAAATAGAAAGTTCTTTTACTGCAGAGCTGGGAAAGAGGTTTAAATTTATCAATTCAAGTAACAAAGGGTAGTATTATACTGGCTTTTCTCGGGTGGGGGGTAGGGAAGAGATAATGGCTGCTTCATCAAGGAGAAGGAGTGATCTGACACTGGCAGGCCCTGGGACTAGGAGACAAGCTTCCACTGTGGTGAGTTGGGCTTGTTTCCCATTCTGGCCCCCCTCAGTCCCTCCTTCCAACCATGTCACCTCTTTTAGGACATGGGAAAGCAGCTGAGCTACTGGGGAATCAGTCCCAGAAATGTCACTGAAGTTACCAGACTGGAAACAATGCTCTGAGCCAAACCCCTTCCCTCTTGGCTTTTAGAGGAGTCAGAACCTTACAACAAAGTTACATAGAAGGGAGAGGTATCTTTTTCTTGTCAAATGGTCAAAAAATTTTAATGATCCATAGGGTTGGAAAGAGTTTGCAGAAATTGCCATTCTTATATATTGCTGCAGGGAAGTAGACTGAGCCAGCCCCTTGAACAACAGAGAATGTGGATCCAGAGGCTCTCGTTTATAGCTGGTGGGAGTGCAAACTGGCTCCCTAGACAAACTCTTGTACATATACAACGGGGGACATTTACAGTATAATGTTCATAGCAGCAGTGGGAGCAAGAGCTAAATCTTAAAAACAATGTACTTGCCCATCAGTGGGAGACTGGATGATATAACCTTGTTTCGTCTACACATTTGGTATTTAATACCAGGCAAAATGACTACAGTGGATTACAATGATATGGATGAATTTTAGCAAAGTAAGTGGAAAAAGCAAGTCCCCAAAGATTACATACAGCTTGGTGTCGTTTTTATAAAGCCAAGGACAGTTCTAAAAAATTACTCTTTAGGAAGATATACAGATCCAGCAAAATCATATAAAAAGAAAAGGAAATAAACATACAATTTGGAATGGGTTCCCTTGGGTAGCAAGCACATGAAGATGGGGTGAAGAGCCTTAGCTTCAATATTGGTTATTGCTGAGGCCCTAACTTTTGTTTTGGGTTGTGGATTGACAGGTACCAAATGCATTATTAAAATTAATGAATTTACTACCCAACTTAACAACATCAGGCCATCCATACCAATTTTGAGAGTGTCAGAACAAAGGATTATGGTTAATCCAATTCTGTATACCTGCCATTAAAAAAACAAAACAAAAACAGGTTATAGAGCCTTTGGCACAGTCATCCCACTTCTAAGCATTTATCTTAAGGAATAAACAAAGATGCAGAGAAACATTCATGAACAGGACACTTATTGTGATATTTATAAATATAAAAATAGGAAATATCAAACTAAGGGATTAGTTACATAAATAGTATTACATTGATATACTTGAAAACAAAGTAGTCTTTTAAAAATATTTTCTAAGGATGCCTGAGTGGCTCAGTTGGTTAAGCACCTGCCTTTGGCTCAGGTCATGATCCCAGGGGCCAGGGATCAAGCCCCACATTGAGCCCCGCATTGAACCCCACATCACACTCCCTGCTCAGCCCAGAGTCTGCTTCTCCCTCTGACCCTCCCCCATCTCGTGCTCTCTCTCTCTCTAAGAAATAAACAAAATCTTAAAAAAAAAATTTCTGGGGCCCCTGGGTGGCTCAGTAGGTTAAAGCCTCTGCCTTCGGCTCAGGTCATGATCTCAGGGTCCTGGGATCGAGCCCCACATCGGGCTCTCTGCTCAGCGGGGAGCCTGCTTCCTCCTCTCTCTCTCTGCCTGCCTCTCTGCCTCCTTGTGATCTCTGTCAAATAAAATCTTTAAAAAAAAAATTTCTAAGAGTATTTAACTATATGGGGAAAATGTCATGATAGATCAGTTGAATAAAACAAATTACAGAACAGTGTGAACTTAGTATATAAGTGAGAACTTATATTTATCATATATTACATTCATTATATTATATATATTGAATAATATGCATACCAAGAAAAGCTGAGAAGACTATACATCAAAATGATTATAGCCCTTATTTCTGGATGCTGTGATTGTTTCTTCCTAAGCTTGTCAGTGCTTCACAAATTTTCTGCAGTGATCATTAATTCTTTTACAACCAGAAATAATTCTATTATAAAAATAGTTAATAATAAAAATAATAGCTAATGTAGATGGAGTACTTGTTACGTGCTAACAGCATTACATGGACTCATTTATTTAAAGCTTAAAATAAACATGGGGATAGTACAATTATGACCCCCATCCTACAGATGAAAATACTGATGGTGAGGGAGTTCAAGAACTTTGCATGAGAACACAGAAACCATAAAAAGTGGTGCCCTGAGTCAGATTTTTAGGAGGCTCTTCAAAGGGTGCGTCTGATGGTAGTGTCTTGGCCTCTGCACCAGAATGATCTCCACTGGGAACTGAACAGCTTGATCTGTAACTGAAACCTACACAGGTTGAGGCCTCCAAGGGGTGTCTGAGCCTGAGCCCACACAAGGCAGCCAATCATCAAACATGGGTGTGTGTAGAGGGGCACACGGGGGAAAGACAGGTAGCCCACTCCTTGAGGGTTTCTGATGAGCCCCTGTGGCAGATCCCAGTAAGTGCAGCCTGGATTGTAGAACAGAGATTTTACTCAGGGCTCTGACAAGCTCTGGTCCTCACCAGCCACTGTAGGATGGCCTCCAGAGCCCTCAGTGGAGAGGAGGAGAGGAGGAGGGTGCTCTAGGGATGGGACAGAGCCAGGGACTCAGCTGCAGTCTCTTCTCATCACTCATGCTTTAAATATAAGCTCTGATGTGATCAAGGCACCAGAGATAAAATGCCTTCCTCAAGCTAAGCAGGCAGGATCTGGTATCCCACTTGGACAAGACAGTGGAAAATAGACTCGGGGTGGGGGGGGGGGGAATCCCTCGGCCTCAACACGAACACACAGGAGTAGAATCTGATACCTTAACATTGTAGAATAAACAAATGGAGGCATAGTTTCCTATGTTTTCTTCAAAACATCTAGAATAGATACGATTTAAGTGGGAGTGATTTTAACAGCTAGTTCTTCTCTTCTCAGCTGAAGAATTCTGGATTTTCCTTCAAGATGTAGCTCGAGCATCAGGCGTCTGTGGAAATACTTCCCAAGCTGCCTCAAGCAACAAGGCTGTTCCTCTTCTATACATGTTTAATAAATGATTTGTTTATCTGGCATAATGTCTGTCTTCCCCTGCTGGAGCATAAGCTCAGTGAGCTGTGTTTTATGCACCTCTGGGTTTTCCCCACTTTTTCTGCACTTCTTCCCATCACCTGTCCCCCATGTGCTCCCTAAGCTTGCTATGTGGTAAGTGCTAATTAAATGTTGCTTTTGGGACAGACAGCTGTAACATTTGGGACATGGTGTCCTAGAATTCTTGGAGCTGAGACTCAAACCCCTTTTTGCATCTATGCTGGGTGAAAGAGTTTTATTATATTTGTGGCAGAATTCCTGGCCACAACATTGTGGCCACATCTACAAAATTCTAATTTCAGGTGAAAGGGCAATGTAAGTTTAATTTTTCTGAAAATCACAAAGAAAAATGGGGATGGATACCAAAATCTTCTGGTAGCTGGGCAGGTCCAATAGGCCAGAACATGGCAGGTTTCTCATGGGCATAGCCATTAAAATGTTCACTAAGTAGGTCTTTATTTTGGAGCTTCTAGGGCATAGAAGGCCTTGGTGCAAAGTGTATGTTATCAGATATGGCACCCTTTTCAGAGAAAAGATTCTGGCACAACAGGAATGTAAGACTGACCAACTGTATTAATTCTTGGATTTATTCCTCATTGTCTTTTTCTCTATACAACAGGTCTTCCTGAATGTTTGCATGATGTCAAGGGAAGAGAGGGGATGTTATTTTTGTTTCACCTCTACCCTCTTTTCTTGAATCCTCCCACCTGCCCCTCCCATCCTCATTTCATCTGATGGGTTTGTGTCTATATGATTTTTTTAAAAGATTTTATTTATTTATTTGACACACAGTGAGAGATCACAAGTAGGCAGAGAGGCAGGCAGAGAGGGGGAAGTAGGCTCCCTGCTGAGCAGAGAGCCTGACGTGGGACTCTATCCTAGGACCCTGAGATCATGACCTGAGCTGAAGGTAAAGGCTTAACCCATTGAGCCACCCAGGCACCCTCTTTATGATGTTTTTGATACAATTATGTTCTGTGTCCAAAGACCACTATGTATTTCATGGCAGACATTGAGGTGCTCCAACTAGCATTAGAGGATATTTAGGATCAGAGACCACTTAGAAGTAGTAAGAATAAGAATACCTAGGGGCGCTTTGGTGGCTCAGGCAGTTAAGCATCTGACTCTTGATTTCGGCTCAGGTCATGATCTCAGGGTCAGGAGATGGAGCTCCAAGTCAGGCTCTGTGCAGTCTGCTTGGGATTCTTCCTCTCCCTCTGCTCCCTGTCCCCTCCCTCCCTCTAACAAAAAGAAGAAGAAGAAGAAGGGGGAGGAAGAGAAGGAAGGGGGCGGGGAGGAGAGGGATGAGAAGGAGGAGGAGGAGAAGAAGAAGAGGAGGAGAAGGAGGACGAGGAAGGATATCTAACACTTTAATTCTGGACGTTTATTATATGCTGTAGTGTGTTTTACATTTATAATTTCACTTAATTCTCAGAAGAACCCTATTATTTGGCAATTACGATTATCTCCACTTTATTAATGAGAAAACTGAAACTCAGATAAGTTAGGTAACTTGCCAAACTTCATGCAGAACCAGAATTCAAACCAGGCCCATCTGACTCTAGAGCCATTTCTTACCTACATGGCTCTGTTTTCTGTCTCAGTAAAGCTTAAAAGTCAGGGAACTGGAAGGAACAACAACAAAATAAAATTAATGGCAAGGCCAAGAGAATTGCTGACAAAAAGATATAGCTCATTCCTTCTCTATGTTTAATGTCAATTTTTATATTTTGGCTAAGGTATGTATTATAAAGTTCTTTGCTGAAGGTCATCTTCCTTCTACCCTGCCCCCATCATCAGATGATGTTCATTTATAGCTATGTTTAAACATCATAGGCAACACTTAGACTTGCTGTATACTGAGTTTGCCATCTGAGCAGATTCTTTCTCAAAGCATATTTGCTTTATTCATTCTCTGGTTTTTGCCAAGAAATTAAAGGACTTTTTTTTTTTTTTTTTTTTTTTTTTTTGCTTTTAACTTTTTGTTCCAAGTATTCCTCAGCTCTAAAATTTCAACAGTTGGGTCCAATTAGTCAAGACCAGATTAATCAAACTGATGTTTTAGATCCACAGCTAGTTTGAGTTCCACAGAGTAGGAAAATGTTCTAGAATCTTTCTGAAGGAAAAGACATTCTGATTTAGTTCTGTATTGTTTGTAATCACATATGCTTTACTTCATGGCTTGAATGCTAATAAGAGCTTCCTAGAATTCATTCCTTAAGAAGTTAAGTCATGGCACCAAATTATTTGGCAGGATGTTTTAAGTATATATAATTATATCTTCCCTCTAGTTTGTGGTGGTGAGCCAAGTAATCTGCATCAAGAGAAAATAAATAATAATACCTACATTAGGGTTATCAACCAGGAGCTCACATTACTTTGGAAAAACCCACTCATTTATAATCTTAACACATAGTAGGTGCTCAATACTGTTTTTTAGGGTGGATAATACCCACTATGTTTTTATTTTGTTCGCTTTTTTTTTTTTAACCACACAACTTCTGACAATATGGCATTTTCTAAATTTCCTTTTGAAAGGAATTTCTCATTGAAACTATGGTCCATAGAAGCACTTTGTAAAATGCTACTGTAGATGCTAAAAATTTTGATGTCCTCAGTACACATTTGCACCCATACAAGGACCTCTGAAACACTGAATGAATGCAGCCCTTATGGTGCTCAATACTTTTTAATGAACCAAACTAATATCACCCCTACCTTACTATTAAGGTAACTCAGACAAAGGGAAATCATATTGACCCTGTTCTATATTTCAGTCCTTGGAGGTCAGTTATGTGAGCGTGGCTGAGACCCTGCACTTGGGAGTATAAAGTTTCAAATCCTGATAACTACCTTGGAAGTCTTTCTGAGGCTTTCTGAGTAGTTGTCTGCTTCTTGCCCTATGAAATAGGACCAGTTTTCACACAGTACAGGGCAACAGTGAACAGCACACTGGGCATGGCTTTATAATCATGAGCACTAAGTGATGATTTTTTCCTCATACATTCTACATGATCTTAACTCTTACTCCTCTATTATTTGGGGATGATAACTGCAAAACATGCTAAGAATTTGGACTAAAATAATTTTTTTTTCAAGTCTGGTAAATTATGTTACAAGCCTTTGGGGGAGTAGATCTGAGACACTTTCCTTTGGGCATGCTGCTGGGAAATAGAAGGGAAAGCAGAATTGTCATTTTCAGTCTGGGAAGGCCAAGCCAGTCAGCCTCGCTAGGCAGGTTGTCTTGGATGAAGGACAATTTTTAGTCTCATCATTGGCTGATCCAGGCCTCCAGAGCTTTCTTCAGCCTTTTGGTTGGGATGATGCCGTCAGAGATGTAGAGTGAGCGCTTGGGTTCAGCAGAGTCGACTGCTATTGGGGGTAGGAAGTCTAGAAGACCAGTGACCAGGGTCAGCTCTTGCCTTGCGCTTTAAGGTTAAATGTCCTTTGGAAAGTTACATTTGCCAGGTCCTATGGACATCATCCTCTCTCTTCTATCTGTTCCTCGACTATTGGAAGAATACAAGCTTCCACCAGCACAGGATATCTTATCTGTCTGGATAACCCTTCTCTCTCCCAAGCGTGGGATGCAGGACATAACTGGCGCTTTACGGAGCCAAATATTTCTGTGAATGTAGGGACATGGGGATGTGAAAACATTTCACAAACCTCAAAGAGATTCATAGCCAGACCGAGATCTGATCCTAAGGTATCTGAGCTTTCTTTAAAGCGCGCGTTGTAGCCGCTTCTAACACCGCCGGGTCGCCGCCCCTCTATAAAGTAGGCCAGAGAGGGTAGGGGTTGAGGCGGGTGTTGTCCCCTCCTTGTTCCCACAAGGAGCCCGAGGCATAGGAAGGCGCACGGCTGGGTCGGAAGGCAACAACGGGCGAGGTTGCGTGGGGCTTGTGGAAGCCAGGCGCGCGGTCGGAGGCTCAGGGAAAAGCCCAAGCCTCGGGCGCAGGCATAGCGCCCCACAGTCCACCTTAGGCCCGAGGACAGGTGTGTGCGGGGGGGGGGGGGTGGTAGTCAGGTGCACCGCGCGGCACTCCCAGGGCAGATACACCCTCCTCCGCCCACGAGTGACCTAATTACAAGGTCCCTGCCGCGCCCAGAGGCGGAGGTGGCCACCCCAACCGGGCTACCACTAGGCACCCGTTCCTGCCCCCAAAGATTTGGGTATCCCATGCAACTCCAGCGCACCACGGGGTCACAACTCTAGTTTCTATGACCTGGATGCAAACGCGGAGTGAAGCGCAGAGCCGGCTCACCTTACGGAAAAAGTCTCCGGCAGCTAGGTTCTCCCCCAACACCCTCCGACCCCGGGGCGGTGTCTGCGCCACGCCGGCGCCCGCGCAGGAAGCTATGCTCCGGAATAAGCCCCGTTCTCTGCTGTAAGAACCGCGCTGGCTTTGCCAGGGTCTTCCCTTCCTCTCTCGACCCCTCCCTTCTGGGCGACCACGCCCTACCAGCGAAGGTGCCTCAGTTACCAGCCGGCTGCGTCGCGCCTGCGCCTTGGCCCCCGGTTCCCGCCCCCCAAGCCGCGGTGCCGGCGGACCGGGGTTGGCTCTGCAGTTGCGCAGCTCTTGTCCCGGCCCTACCACCCCGCCGCCTCCTGACGCCGGGCGTGATGTCACCACGCCGGCGGCCGCCATTACAGAGAGCCGAGCTTCGGGGCTAGATCGAGCGGAGGAGGGCAGCGGCCGGTGGCCGGGTGCTGCAGGGAGAGTTCGCGGGTTCGCGCTAGCGCCGAGCAGCCGCCAGCAGCCACACAGGTACCCCGGGAGCCGGCGGCGGCGTGTGCGTGTGGCCCGTGTGCGGGCGGCGGCGCGGGAGGAGCGCAGAGCGGCAGCCGGTTCGGGCGGGTGGCATCATGGACGAGAAGGTGTTCACCAAGGAGCTGGACCAGTGGATCGAGCAGCTGAACGAGTGCAAGCAGCTGTCCGAGTCCCAGGTCAAGAGCCTCTGCGAGAAGGTGAGCTTCTCCGACTGCGGGAGGCGGCGCGGACCGAGCCCCTCGGGAAGGAGGCGGTGGTGGGGAGGGTGCAACATGGCGGAGGCAGCCGGCCCGGGTCCCCCCCGAGCCTCCCAGACCGGCGCCCGGCGCTCCTCAGCGGCGGCTCCCGGGCGACCCGGCGCCCCCTGCCTCCAGCGCAGGGATTGGTTGTCGCCGCCACCGCCGCCTAAAATGGCGCCGTTCACCCGACTCCGGGGCTTCCGAGCCTCTTCGCTTTGGGGCCTGGCGAGGTGGCTGGGGGCGCAGAGACCCTGTGTGTTCGGGTCGGTGACGGTTTTGAGGTGCATGTAAGAGGACGTGGGTTCTACGGCCTGGGATGCGGGTGTAGGACTCCGCTGTGAGGCGGATAAGAGGCTTTTTACTTGTGCTCAGGCCTCTTTCTTGGTTCCAGAGCTGTCCAGAGGATCCCCCACAGGCAAGCTCGTAGGCCGGACCCCGAGACTTGTCTAAGGGTCCTACACCCACATCCCAGGACCTTTAGTCCTGCTGTCCCTGGTGGTTTGTGTTAAATTCACTGAGCAATCCTTTCCAGAGACTGACTTAAAAATGTGTGTTAAAAGAATTTAAAAATACTTCTTTAACCTAGTTTCTACGAAGGTCATGGTGGTAGGTGCAGGGAGGAGTTACAACTTAGGTTTCATAGTTGGAAGAAGTGGAGAATTGGTGAGTCATACCACATAAGGAGCTTTGGGATTGGAAATCAAGTGTTGGATTAATCTATGAATTCTATGCTGACTCAAACTGGGTACTGTGAAACCCTTCTGTGAGCTGAGCGTACTTGGCATTTTGCCATCTATTTTTTAAAAGGAACAACGTAAACTGCGAGCAGCAAATTTTGTACACTGGCTCTTTGGTGGGAAAGTTACTTGTTTGTATTTTTGAGGCTGTAAGTATCGATAGTAATAATAGCTGTTGATTGAGCTTTTAGTAAGTTCATTTTAAATTACCTGATTCCGTTTTGTTTTTACCTAAGGGTTGGGGAAACAGGTAGCCTATTTAGTTATTGGCTGTGTTATATTTTTGAAGTTTTATGACTCAGTTTTCTGATATATAGAAAATGCTTATCTCCACTACAGATAGTTAACTTCTCTTGTCAAAAATAATTTGTTAGTATTTCATTTTAGTGCAGAATTGCGGAATACCATATTTGCATTTTGTGTCAGTGAGGAGAGCAATTATGCTGACTCCGTTTGCGGTTTGATGGGAGAATTAGGTTCATGAGTTTGATGTATATACTCCTAATGCAGGCTTTTTCAGAAACTGTGCTGTGAATAGTTGTAATTTAAATGAGTCGAATTCAGATTTATTTAGCGTTAGCCTGAACAACTCTCCTACTAGTTGATGAGGTGGCAAATTACTTATTGGAGCTGAATTTTAATGTTAGCAGTGTCTTTTGTTCCTTCTTTACCCTCATCAGATAAGGATGGTGTTTGTATGAAGGGTTTAGAAAGAGGCTTTTAAAACTTAACGTATACTGTCGTCTTAATTTCTAGGTGCTGTAAGTGATGATTTTATGACTTTCAGGGAACAGTACTATATAGACTTTGAGTCAGCATTTGGTGAGGTGACTAGTCATTTGTGTAGAAAACATTGGAAGAGAGGTAATGGTGTAATTGGAAGACCACTGGACTTCAAGTTAGACCTGGGCACTAGTCCTCTTTCTGTTGCAGAACAATTGTGACTGACCTTGGGACAATCACCTAGTCCACATTTTGCTACTGAAACTAAGAGTTAAAATAGATGTTCCAGGGTCCCTTCTAATCTGAGATTATATAATCCAGTTTAAATTAGTATGTTGTGTTTAAATATTGAACACCTACTTACTATTCACAATTCTTCTATGAGGGAAATGAAAAGCAATGAAGTATAATCACATTCAGTCTAAAGGAGCCTCAATCTAGTTGGAAGTAGGTAAGTAGTAGATGAACGAAAGAAGCAGAGGGTTTGGGTTAGGGATTGCAGGAGATAATAGTGGGTGCTTAGTTTGGGTGTGAAGATTTATGAATGTGGTAAATGTGATTGCTTTCCCCATCTTTGTAAAACTAAGATACAGTGAGATTTACCAATGTAAATTTACATCTCCATTGCTTATCTACTGTGTCCAGATTTGTGTTCTTAGAGCCAAAAAGGTGGAAATAATATTTGAGGTTAGGTTCCCAAGAAATGGGTTCTTTGAGGGGAAATATTATGCAGTCTTCATACTCTTTAACTTGTAAGTTTTTGAACTGCGGAGTGTATTAACTTCACAAACTAAGTTTTAAGGCCCCTTTTTAGGTATATGAAATGAGTTAGGATGCATGACTTGAAATGATTTTTTTGTACTAGGAAACTACAGCAAAAATTCTCTTTTCACTCTTAATTGAACAGCCAGTAGCACATCTAGTGAAAACTATGTATTTTGAAAATCTTGAGGGAACTATTTTTCATTCGTATAATAGATTATCCTTTTAAAGAAAAAAATACTTGTTGGAGATAGGTACTTGGTAGTAGTTGATCATTTCTTTAATTTTAAGAAGGAAAAGTAACACAAAAGCCTTCCTTTTATCTACCTGAAGGTGGTAGGTGATCTGAATGAAATATTTAAATGGTAAAGATAGAAGTATACCATGAGAGGTCATGGTGACTAAAAAATTCAGAGACCATTATTATGTTAATAGTGGTAGGTGTTCAAAATGCAGAGAATCTAGGTGTGTGTTTATAGACAAAGGTAAATATGGTTCTTTTGCAGTTGACTAGTTAAGCATTTTTTCCCTTCATGGTGTGATTAAGATTTATATCGAAGCCAAGATGATTGTATGTGGAGTATACTTTGTCATTTTGAGGATCATAATTTTAGTTCATTGTTGAAATTTTGTGGTGAGTGCATACAGTTTTGTCTCAGGTACAGTTCTATAGTCAGTAACATTACTACATTTGTATAATTGGAAGGTATGTTTCCACTTAGAGATTGGAAGAAGTAAATAGTATCAACTACAGTAAACGGTCTTTTATTACGTGACTTCATCAGTGGTTTAATTTAGGTAAGATTTTTGGCTTTGTCCTTTCAGGTCTTTCCAAACTTGTGGAGAATGTTGTTTGATAGCCAGTTTTTTTTTTTTTTTCTCTTTCCCCAAAGGAGTTCTTTACCTAGGTATGCTCTTTTCCATTGCTCTGCAAACACTATAAATAAAATGCAGTCACTAAGGCCTCACATTTGTTACATGAGTATGGTAAAAAGCAAACCCTCCTTCTCACTGGATGAACTACAAAATGCTTGACCAAGGTTAAATTTCTGTATGAAGTGGTTAATAAATTTTTGTGAGTCTCTATGTGTGCTTAATTTAACAGATTGTTTGGAGGCACCTGGGTGGTGTAGTTGGTTAAGCTTCTGACTCTTGTTCTTGGCTCAGGTCTTGATCTCAGGATGGTGAGATCGAGCCCCATGTTGAGCTCAACCTGGAGTCTGCTTGAGATTCTTTCTCCCTCTGACCCTCCTGCTCATGCATGGAGCACTCCCTTCCCCCATCCCCCTGCTCACCCTCCCTCTCTGCCTCACTCTTACCCTCTGGAATGGATAGATAAATCTTAAAAAACAAAACAAACAAAAAACCCCAAACATTTAAGAGGATGTTTGGCTCATTTCCATAAAAGTAATTTTAATATTGAGAACAAAGGGAAAGCATGATGCAGAACGATGTTTGTATCATATTTCCACATACACAGTTCTCTTAAGTTTATGAGACAGTTATCGTCCTCAGTGATAGATGGAAACCAGACACTCAGAAAGGTATAGTAAGGGCTCCTGGGTCAGTGGGTTAAGCCTCTGCCTTCGGCTCACGTCATGATCTCAGGGTCCTGGGATTGAGCTCAGCATCAGATTCTCTGCTCAGCGGGGAGCCTGCTTCCTCCTCCTCCCTCTCCCTGCCTACTTGTGATCTCTCTGTCAAATAAATAAATAAAATCTTGAAAAAAAAAAAAGAAAGGTAAAATGACTTGACTTCAGGGGCTAAAGTGAGATGTGCAGGCTTACAGATTCTCTGCCCAGTGTGCTGATGTTGCTTCACAGCTCCCCTCTTTTCTTAGGTGGTGTTAATGAAAAATGGAGATGAATTGGAGTCAAACTGAATTGTGGAAACAACAGCTCTGTAAAATAAAGCATTTTGCTCATTGCTTGAAAGCTTCCTATTTATGTCACACACTGTTGTCTCACTTTGTCCTGGAGGAGGAAACAGTTAATTTTTCAATTTTGAATGTGGCTGGCTGCATTTGCCCCTCAAATAACATTAGAGAAAAGAAAATGCCAGTTCATTTTGTGTGTATCCTTAGTGCAAATCATGGTCTAGAAACAGAACTTTATACCTGGAAATCAAATCTAACATTTATATTGTTCAGTACAGTTTGTAAAATGTCTTTTTATCATGGCTTCCGCAGTCAGACCTACCTCTATGTGTCTGTGTGTGTTTCATGATCTAGTCATGAAGCAGTAGTGCACTTGGTTTTGGGTTGACTTAAAAGGAAGCATCGAAAAGATGAACAGCCCTACTGTTTGGAAACACAGGTCCCCCAACTCTCCTTTTCTCTGTTGAAGTCAAGAGTTCTGCCTGCAAATACTGGCAGGTGAAACTCATGCTATAGAAAGCATGAGAGGCCCTGGTGGAGTTTGTGGGTAACATTTTTATCACCTGTCAGGTGTCTCTGCCCCACCCCATCTTTAATGGCCAAGGATATTGCTGGTATAGTAAGTTATTTGTCAGTTACCTGTAAAGTATTCTTTGTTTAGGTTGGAGGAGGTGAGCTAGGAAAACCTGGAGATAGATACTAGTATCTATCTGTGTTAGTTTCTATTGTGTTGAGGTAAGGGTAGGGAGGGTCTTTTTTTTTTTAATTATTTTTATTAATATCTAATATATTATTTGCCCCAGGGGTACGGGTCTATGAATCATCAGGCTTACACATTTCACAGAGGGGGGGGTCTTTTTTGAGGGTGCTCAGAAGAGAGGGGAAGTTTGGTATGGCAGAGAACCCCCCCCTTTTTTTTTTTTTTTCACTTTCTTGACCCATCTCTCATTTCCTTTTTTTTCTTTCTTTCTTTTTCTCATTACCATTCTTGTCTGAAAAAACCTTCAAGTTGTACTTTCCCACACAAGTGAGATAGGAATTGGACTAGAACTATGAAGGGAAAAGATTTTGGTTTTTTGCTCTTTTAAATAGCTTTTCTTTTAGCTTCTGCAGAAGTGGTAGAAGCAGCTGAAATAGGGGTCTGGCTGCCAGTAAATGGCTGGGGATGGATTCTGAAAAAATTGTAAAGAGCAATCTGGGATTAACTGCTAAATTTCTTAACAGTACAGAGTTACTATTATCTACTTATATATCGGTAGTGTAGTTTGGGATGGATGAACAAGGCAGTGACAGAGGTGTGCATATCTGAATCTGTGTATTTTATAAACTGTATGTGACCACTTGGCCAGTCACTGTGGTACTCCATGCCCTCACCTCTGCTTCAGTCATTTAGTTACTACTACAGATGGGAGTATGGATGTTAAGGGGGCTGCAAGAAGATTGAAAACCTTTTCCCATACTGCTCCTGGGAGACAGAGTTCATTTACCTAGCTAGAATTATATACAAAGTGTAGTTCATAAAGACTATGGAGTGTCAGTGGTGCTATTAACTATATCACAGTGTATATTTAGTTCTGGAATTCATTCAGTCAAAATTTATTAAGCTATTATGTGAATTACTCATTTTCACTGTTTAGCTTTGTCTAAATAGCATTATTTTAGGGATTTGTTAGTTTATTGCACTAATAGTAGGGTTTCACATTCATTAGTCAGGAGTTTAAACTTGAAGTAACTCTATAGAGGGGAAAGGTTTTAAAATATTTGTGCTAATGGTGATCAAGTGCACGTCATTAGTCTGCCACCCATTGTTTGTAAACTGGCAGTAGTGCCCACTACCTTTTTCTGTTGAGTATCTATGATTTAGTGAAAAGGCTTAATAATTGCTTTAATAAAATTTCAGTGATGGAAGGAACCTTAAAGACCATAGGCCAAGTCACTTGGTACAGATGAGGGAGGAAACTGAAACATCCAGAGTGGTCAGAATTATATCATTCATGATGGATTGTTGTGGTGAGAATTTTTAAACTACATGTATACCAACATTTCTCTGTTATATATAAATTTTTTCCTCTATGCAGGAATGGGAATTTTTAATTCCTACACATGTGTATTTGACAAAAGTGGAAGAATATGAGCTTAAATATTTGAATTTTTTTAAGGTTTTTATTTAGTTGTCAGAGCATGCGAGCGCACACAAGCAGGGGGACCAGCAGGGAGAGGGAGAAGATCGCTCCCCACCGAGCAGGGAACCTGATGTGGGACTCCATCCCAGGACCCTGGGATCATGACCTGAGCCGAAGGCAGATGTTTAACTGAATGAGCCACCCACTTGTCCCTTAAGTATTTTCCTTTAATACAATTTTAGAATTATCCACATCCCTGACCTTTTTCTTTTGGTTCGATCCTAACCTTAAAACCAAGTAGTAACTACTAGTTGGTAGAACATTACATGGAGGATTATAGTACTTTTATAGTATAATCACACAGATAGTATACATACAGTGTAATCATACAGAAGACCAAAATATTTCATAAAACGTTAGAGGCATCTGTTTGGTGTAATTAATGAAAAACACATAGGGACGCCTGGGTGGCTCAGTCGGTTAAGCGGCTGCCTTCAGCTCAGGTCATGATTCCAGTGTCCTGGGATCGAGTCCCACATCCGGCTCCTTGCTCAGCGGGGAGCCTGCTTCTCCCTCTGCCTCTGTCTGCCTGTGCTCGCTCGCTCTCTCTCTCTCTCTCTCTCTCTCCCTCTGACAAATAAATTAAAATTAAAAAAACAACAACACATAATATGAAGAAAGGTTTGATAGTTGAAGATGATTAACTCAAGATTTATTTGCTTCCAGGGATAGTAGTATGTCTACATTATGTATCACACCAAAGTAAAAATCTAGCTATTATACACTAGTTTGTCATGAACCTTAATTTATTTGCAGAATTAATGAAAATCAAGAAAACCTACCTGTTATTTTTCATAAAAGCAGTATGAAGCAAATTCTCTTATGGTATTGAAAAAACTTATTGCTTATTAAAATCTTTTATTTATTTAGTTTAGAGAGAGAGAGAGCAGGGTGTGGGGCAGAGGGAGAGAGAGAGCTCGAGAAGAAAATCTCAAGTAGACTCCATGCTGATCCTGATGCTGGACTAGATCCCACCACACTTGAGATCATGACCTGAGCCAAAAGCAAAAGTGGATGTCTAAATGAGTGAGCCACCCAGGCATCCTGTGAATTTGCTTTTTAAAATAGTTTCCAGGGCACCTGGGTGGCTCAGTGGGTTAAAGCTTCTGCCTTCATTCAGCTCAGGTCATGATCCTAGGGTGCTGGGATCAAGCCCCGTATCGGGCTCTCTGCCCTGCGGAGAACCTGCTTCCTCCTCTCTCTCTGCCTGCCTCTCTGCTTACTTGTGATCTCTGTCAAACAAATAAATAAAAATTTAAAAAATAAATAAATAAAATAGTTTCCAAATGTTTGTAATTGTGAAACTAAAAAGTAAAATTCAATAATTATTATATATTTTTTTAGGTTTGCCTATCTTACATCTTTATGGCTATATTGGCAGAAGATATACTCCATTGTGATTAAAAGTGTGAAATGTTTAATTTAGTAAAATAGAGTTCCAGTGAACATTTGAATTAATAATCATATTTTTAATAGAAAAATATATAAAAGAGCATCACTTAGCTCTATATTTATAGATACTCAAAGAATTTGTGTGGGCAATCTCTGTAAGAGGAGGAATAACTGATAGTAAATAAACACAGAATAGAAAGTTTGAACTCCAGGGACGCCTGGGTGGCTCAGTTGGTTAAGCAGCTGCTTTCGGCTCAGGTCATGATCCCAGCGTCCTGGGATTGAGTCCCACATCGGGCTCCTTGCTCAGCAGGGAGCCTGCTTCTCCCTCTGCCTCTGCCTGCCACTCTGCTTGCCTGTGCTCACTCGCTTGCTCTCTCTCTCTCTGACAAATAAATAAATTTTTAAAAAAAGAAAGTTTGAACTCCAAAATGAAAAGTACCAGTTAAATCAGAGGGCAACATTTTATATTTGAAATAGGTGTGAATGAGTGCATTCTAAGATTTGTTATTGCGTACGTAAGTTGAGAATAATTGAACTTTATGGACTGTGTAATCAAAAAACGTTAGCGTTATTTTGCTCTTTATTCCCACAATTGAAAATCTGAAAGGAAGTTAAATAAACAGTACATATATTAATCTGGGAGGATATCATACAGCATTTTAAAATGATTGTTATAATGCTATAGGACATTGACTTCATGTATATGAACTTTAAAGATTTTACTTACTTGAGAAAGCATGCAGCGAATGAGTGGGGGGAGGGGCAGTGGTAGAGGAAGAAGCAGAAGCAGACTCCCCTCAGAGCAGAGCCCGACTTGGGTCTTGATCCCAACTTGAGCCCAAAGCAGACACTTAATCTATTGTACCACCTAGGCGCCCCCATGAGTATGAACTTTAGGACAGAAATTGAGATGTTTACCAATTTTAAGCACGGGGTCTGAATGTGAGTAAAAGCTGGAAGGGAATACAAAGAAATGAGAGTAGTTTTTGTTGGTGTGGTAGATTTAAGACAGCCATAATCTGGGGCACCTGGGTGGCTCAGTGGGTTAAAGCCTCTGCCTTTGGCTTGGGTCATGATCTCAGGGTCCTGGGATCGAGCCCCACATCGGGCTCTCTGCCTACTTGAGATCTCTGTCAAATAAATAAGTAAGAATCTTTAAAAAAAAAAAAGAGAGAGAGAGAGAGAGAGAGAGACAGCCATAATCTATCAACATTTTGGGTACCTGGGTGGCTCAGTCAATTAAGCGGCCTTTGCCCAGGTCATGATCCCAGTGTGGGATCTAGTCCCACATTGGGCTCCCTTCTAGGCAGAGAACCTGCTTTTCTCTCTCCCTCTGCCTGCTGCTCTGCCTACTTGTGCTCTCTCTCTCTCTGTCAAATAAATAAAATCTTAAAAAAAAAAAAATCTATCCACGGGGCGCCTAGGTGGCTCAGTGGGTTAAAGCCTCTGCCTTCGGCTCAGGTCATGATCCCAGGGTCCTGGGAGAGACCCGCATCGGGCTCTCTGCTCCTTCCTCCTCTCCCTCTGCCTGCCTCTCTGCCTACTTGTGATCTCTGTCTGTCAGATAAACAAATAAAAATCTTTAATAAAAAAAAAAACCTATCCACATTTTAATGTTCTCCATTGTTTTCATACAAAGAACTTGTACATAATTGTAACCATTCTGCATTTTAAAATGCTTGGTTTAATAATAAAAATTCATGAAGATATTGTATGGCTTTAATATAAAAATGCATAAATATCTTTTTCTATGGTACACGTAAGGAGAAATTATATCGCTATCGTGTGCCCTTAGGAAGTTAATATATAAATGGTTTGTGAATCTGTTGTAGGTTCCTCACTTTTTTACTTGTCTTCCTTGAAACATCTTGACTTGGATGATTTTAGGAATCTAACTTAAATTTGCTTTTTTGAAATTTCATTTTATTATGGTGGTTAGGAATTGCCTATACCCAGGAAACCTGATGGTAAGTTGAAAATAAAATTTTAGGATTGCTGAATCTGAACTCAGAAGGCAGGACATTAATAATAAATTCTAAAGGTTTCTTTTCTTCAAGTGAATCTCCAAATTGTTTGAATTTTGGGACTGTAGAAAAATAACTTTTAGTTAAACTCTTATTATTGGACTAGCTTATTCCAATTTCAGCCTTGTTCTGTGAAGTTTTATATTACATCTATTAGATCTTTTTTCTTTGAATTCACTGATTTCAGTTCATGCCATTTGAATTTCAATAGGGTTCCTACTGAAGAATCCATGAAGAAAGAAAAAATCAATTATGGTGCTGATCACAGTTTTTAAAAACTTGATTTTAATTATTTTTTTTCCCAAATGTTCATTAGCGGAGACTTTTTGAAACTCTCAAAAAATGTTTTAGGGGAAGCAAAAGTTTGGGATGCGTATCTTTTGCTTTTGCTTCTTTGCATAATTCAGATGACACAAGGCTTTAAATTGGAGGAGTCAGAATACCGGAAAGTGAAAAGGTAGTTATTAAAAGTATAAACCTCTCTAAGTTTAATTAAGTTGCTTTGAAAATCTGGTTCTGCCATTTACCTTGAATATTAAGCTGGATAGTTGAAGTTGTATATCTACCTTAGAAACTGATGGTTGGCGAAGGCCTGCAGGTTCTAAAGGTCACTCATTAGATTGATTCTTGCCCTTTTGGCTAAGGTAAGTGTAAAGATGACTCATTAGAGGTCCCATTAATTAGGTGACCCTAGAGGGGTTTTGTTAGGTGCTTCTGAGACTTGAAAGAGGCCTGACTCCTGTGATAGCACAGCTTCTCAGACATTTCTTTTTCTGTGATTAGTTTTTCTTGACTATAAAATAATCTTTTTTTTTTTTAAGATTTTATTTATTTATTTGACTGAGAGAGATCACAAGTAGGCAGAGAGGCAGGCAGGCAGAGGGGGGGGGGGGAAGCAGGCTCCCTGCCGAGCAGAGAGTCTGATATGGGGCTCCATCCCAGGACCCTGAGATCATGACCTGAGCCGAAGTCAGAGGCTTAACCCACTGAGCCACGCAGGCGCCCCTGTAAAATAATCTTCATTGAGGATATCTGCAACCATTATTGTTCTGGAATAGTGTGTTTTGGTGTAGTAATCCTCTGAAAGCTGAGTTGAGACCAAAAAATAGTATACTTAAATTCTATGTAAACTTGAGCTTTTGTTGTTAAAATATACTTAGTAATTGACTTGATGGCATTTGATGCATAATACTGTTTTCTCTAGAATTTATAATTGTTCTGGTCTGAAATTTGGTAGGAAGAGAAGAAAGAGTTTTGGCTTTCCCAGACACAGAAGTTATTTTAGTTTACTTTATAAATACAGTGTCTTCCTTTTTGGAGGACAATTTTGTAATGTCAACATAAAAAGAAGCTAACTGTTAGATCTGCTAATGAGTCTACTTCATGGTATCTTCCTTCAGGAAGTGTCTGTATACCAGGGAGCAAATACTAGGATATACATTGCAGTGTTTTTACCTTTTCATCCTTCCCCTCCGCTTATTATAATCTCAGGGACTACGCTACCTCCAGCACAAGAAATTAACCGGGTCTATATGTGTGCATTATGATCTCCAGTGTGGACTGTTGGAGAGAGAAACAGGCTGCTGAATAATACAGTTCTCAGTTTAAAAGTGCAAAGAAACGATTATGTTCTTGTAGGCATATAATACATACGTAAAACTTGTAGTAAACGGGGTTTCAAAAGGATGTACATCAGAATACTCTTGGTGGTTACTTTGCCCAAGAGGAATGGGATTGTGGAGAATGGTCAAAAGGGACATTTGGTTTTATCTGCTGCTAATTTTTTTTTTTTCCAAAGGATGTGTCACTATAACTTGCACAGTTTTAAAAGTAAAATTAAAGATCAGAGCGCCTAGCTAGTTCGGTCGGTGGAGCATCTGATTTTTAATCTCAGCTCAAGTCTTGATCTCAGGATTTTGCATACAAGCCCCGTGTTGGGCTCCACACTGGGAGTGGAGCCTACTTAATAAATAGAATAGAATAGAAGTAAAGGTACAGTGTTTTGTCATTAGGATATGTTGAAATTGAAATAAAAGGAACAACTAGCATTTAGGTTTAATCGTCCTTTTATGATTTGAATAGAAATTTTGAGTAGATAGTAATAAGAAACTTTGGGCAGTTGTGAATGGCAACTTTTTATCATTTATATAGAGAATAGCCTTGCAGGTAAGCAGGTGTCAAGAGGTGTATTTTAGAATTTAACTTCTCATAGAATTGCAAGATTTATGTAGTTGTGACCACATATGTTTCCTTATGTCATTGCCCTTTTAAAACTTCTGAATAACTTACAAATTTCTTTGAAGTGGGACCTATCATGGTATTCATGGCTATTTTTATTACTATGTGCCAGGTGCTAAAAACACTGGACTTGATATTAGTGCCAAAGAGTCTTATGGAATATGCCTAGTGAAATTCTGCTTTTTTAGTAATAATCATGGGAAATCGGAATTACACTAGCACGATGGATTATATATATTTCTTAAGATAAACCACTTTTGAGGCATAGCAGAAATTTTTTTCTAAACTTAGAACAAAATAATGACTAATTTTTGGATGTCAGTGATTGGTCAGAGTTTTGAAATAGGCTCCTTAAATATTTCTGAGACTTGAAAATAATGGTTCTTAGAGAGACCTGGGTGGCTCAGTCATTTGGGCGTCTGCCTTCAGCTTAGGTGGTGATCTTGGGGTTTGGGGATGGAGCCCCATAGTGGGCTCCCTGCTTAGCAGGGAGTCTTCTCCCTTTCCCTCTGCAAACCCCCCCCCCCCAATCGTGCTTACTTGTGCTCTCTCGGATAAGTAAAATCTTAAAAAATATATACATATATGTTTCTTAAACTTCACTGCACCTAAGAAAGCACTGGTGTGGAATAAGGAGGGAAGACTAAAAAACATTATTGATGCTTGGATTCCACTACCAAAGATTCTGGCTTGAGAGAGGAGTAGCCTTAGCATCTAGATTTTTTTTTTTTTTTTTAAGACCTTCACAGGGACGCCTGGGTGGCTCAGTTGGTTAAGCAGCTGCCTTCCGCTCAGGTCATGATCCCAGCGTCCTGGGACCGAGTCCCACATCGGGCTCCTTGCTCGGCGGGGAGCCTGCTTCTCCCTCTGCCTCTGCCTGCCACTCTGTCTGCCTGTCCTCACGCGCGCACGCGCTCTCTCTCTCTCTCTCTCTGACAAATAAATAAAATCTTAAAAAATAAATAAATAAAGACCTTCACAGATGATTTTTAATATATGGCTAAGGTTGCATTACCACTGCCTTAAAACCAGTCCTTGTTACCTTTGGTTGTGGCTTAAAATCTAGTGAGCGTGGCTCATTAGCAATGATTTGCTGTAGCAATTTCACCTCCGTGTTCTTGTGTGTTTCCTTCCCCTGATGCGGTCTCTCACTGTACATTCTAGAACACCATTTCATAATGCTAGCTGCACACAGAAGAAAACGCTCAATAAATGTAGAGTGTATGAAGTAAATACTTTTTAAATAATTTTCAGAACAAATTTCTTTCACCTTTTCGGCTTAACTGAAATCTGACTCTTCCTGAGGAAGTCCTATACTTTCTCTAATGGCCCTCCCAGATAGACAGATGCTGCCTTCCTCTAGGATAAAATTCCCTGTTTTTCTGGCTTCTTTTCTCTACCTAGATACCCACGCACCTTTGCTTATTACTATTACCTGTTATTTCTTCATTCTCCAGAGAACTTGGTACCAGTTTCCAGGCCTGTACTTTGATGTTGTCCTGAGAGACATCCATGGCTTTCCCTGAAGATGATTTAACCAGTACCACCATGTAAATAAGTTCTAGATTCATTCAACAAACATATATTAAATGCCTTTTATATCTAACACATTGCCCAACTGAGGTGTTGTGTATGCGGTGGTGAATTAAAGGAACCCGGTGAACAGTTTTTTAGCTCTTAACTTTGACATTTAGGTGGAAAATAGATAGGAGGCAGGAAGAATGGAAGCAGGGAGTTCAGTATGGAGACTAGCATAGTAATCCAGGTGACATAGTGGTGGCTTGGACTGGGGTAGTAGCAAAAAAGATAAAAACAGATTGATTTAAGATATGTTTTGGAGTGAGACTAGGCAAGATTTGTTGGTGGATTTGTCACTGAATACTAGTGGCCTTTAAGCTCTACTATCTCAGATATCCACATGTATAGCCCTACCTCTGAAATCCTAAATTCACTCATCAAGTTTTCCACTAGGGGATCTTTGTTCTAATAGTTCTTTGATTAGACTTGTTCTTCAGTCGTGTCCATGCCCTGTTCTCCTCCTTGTTTCCTCCCTGGGGTGACCAGCTGTCATTGGTTTACTTGAGCGCAACTGAGATATTTCTTGGGATGCCAGACTTTGAGCACTAAAACCAGGGTAGCTGGTTCACCCTGAACCTACCCCAGTAGACCCTTTTCTCTACTCTTAAGTGGTATGCTTCAGCCATGTAGACCTTTTCCTCTTCCTGAGAATTTATACACATGATCACACTTTGCCTATGTTGCACCTCTTCCCATTTCCTACTGGCATTCCCTTCCTGTAATCGACTCCCACCCATTCCTTGACCTGAGGCAGTTTTCCTAGCTATCCCAGTTTGTGATCCTGGAACACTCTGCTTACTCTAGCATGTCTTAGCACTTGACCTGATCATTTTATTGTCTGCTGCTGGTGATGCACTGTGCTTTTATGGGCTGTCTTGTTCGTTGTGATATCTTATTTAAATGGGTCTCCACCACTTACTTTGTTCCTTTTATCACTTAACGTAGCCTGTACTTTGTTGCTTGGTTTCTTGTTTGTGGTCCCCTGTCCCCAGTGACCCGTCTTGTATGCTCTGGTCCCCCAATGGCTAGCACAAGGCCTGGAACATTGTGTCACTCAGATGATGAGCAAGTGAATGGTGTTCTCCAGTGCACTTCGGTTTTGGGGGTAGGGTAAATCAGTAAATGCATGCTGGATGACTGATAGGCTTTTGATTTAGTGAAATGTTATGCTGCCCTTAAAAAGTAATGTTTGAATTTGTGATTATATGAGGGAACGCATATGCTACCAAACAACTTTATAAAAACCATATATATCGAATAGAGTCGTAAAACAAAAAGTTTGTATTTATAGCATTAAAAGTATAAAAATACAGGTGAAATTTTTATGTGTTGTTCCTCCCACCCCCCAAAAACAGTTAAGCAGAAATTAGAAACCTTTTCTTCATATCTTGGAATCCTGGAGTGCCAGCATACTATAAGTAGAAGTTTAAAGCTAAGGAACTAGGTATCTGAATGTCTTGTTCCATTTTCATTATTCTTATATGGCTGCTCATAATGAACTATTTAGCATTTAGTTAGATGGTAACTGATAGGCCTAAAAACTGATAGTGATTAGAGGAATGGAACTATGCATCTTGACACATGTGTTTTCTAAGTATCAGGAGTGACATAACCAATAGATGGAATCTGCCCATATCTTGCCCTCTTACTTTAATGGAATTATCGATGCCTACAGTTTCATCTTACACTAAGTCTGCTCTTCAATCTATGTTATGTTTAAGTAAACATCTTTTTTAATTGTTTAATGCCAAATGTATTGGTTTATTTTATCTCCATCTGTAGGCTAAAGAAATCCTGACAAAAGAATCCAATGTGCAGGAGGTTCGATGTCCAGTCACCGTCTGTGGAGATGTACATGGGCAATTTCATGATCTCATGGAACTGTTTAGAATTGGTGGCAAATCACCAGATACAAACTACTTGTTTATGGGTGATTATGTTGACAGAGGATATTACTCAGTTGAAACAGTTACTCTGCTTGTAGCTCTTAAGGTAATTTCTATTTTGTTTGGGGTCATTTTGACTGGGTTTTCTTTTTTTTTCTTCTTCTTCCTTTTTTTCCCCCCCTCCCAGTTTTGGTGTCCTCCCCGCCCCATGATTTGTGATTTTTCTCTGAATGTTACGTTTTAGAATAAAATTCCATATTTAGGAATGCAGTATTCAGGTTTGGGACTTAAAAATCATACGTCTGTCTTCATTCTGAATAAAAGGTTGTTATTATTTAAGTTACTTGAGAAATGTTAGAAGTCAAATAAAAACATTTCTTCATTTAATCAGGGGTTAGGGAGGTTGTATAATTACCTTTCTAGGTGCTTTTGAAATAAAAGATACCTAAATGTCAGGATGCTTACATCTTAGGGCACAGTAATCCTATAATTAGATTTTTACTGAAGAAGAAATTCAAGAAGAAAGAAGAAAAGAGCTTTATTTGTGTGAAAACATTAATTTCAGCATTATGTTTAATACTACAAAAACAATTGGTCTAAATATCCAACAGAAGTGAATATCTAAATGATGATTTCTCTCTGGAATAGTTGGCAGCCATTAAAACTTGACAGCCTAGAACAATAGGAATGATAATTAAAGCAAGTTGCTTTATACCAGTCGTAGCTGTGGAGATTGTACGAAGATCTGAAAATGAGACACAGTAGTGGTCACTGGTTTTTAGAATGGCAGGCTTCTGCCTTTCCTTGGAAAGAAAGTGATTTTACCTTTGGGGGAGATTTTATTAAAGAATGTTCACAATGATAAATGGGCTGTCGGAAACCTCTAATACTACAGAAGTGGTAAGATGTGGTTTTGGCAAGAGCTGAATTTTAGGTAATATGTAATTGTATATGTTCATGAAGCTACTAATCTGAATCGTGTAACATGCTACAAAACATTTTTGGAGGCAATTCTAAGTTCTGCATCTGCAAACGAAGCAGTTGGATTAAATGATGGAAAGTTTCTCTAGATATTATGAAAACAACCTTGCAAGCTAATTTGTACTTAAAGCCCAGGATGAATCCCAGTGATTAGCGGAAGAATGAATATGCTGCCTTTAAGAATTTCTATTTAAAGGTTATGGGGCTAAATTGAGCTGTATACACCTCCCCCTATTCATATGTTGAAGTCTTAACCCCCAGGACCTCTAGAATGTGGCTGTATTTGGTGAGAGGGCCTTTAAGAGATAATTGAGGTAAAATGAAGTCAGACGGGTGAGCCCTAATTCCATATGACTGGTGTTCCTATAAGAAGACATTAGGACGCAGGTACAGAGGGAAGATGATAAGAAACATGGAGAAGATGATCTTTTTATTAGCCAAGGAGACAAGCCTTCAGAAGAAACTAACCCTGCTCCCACTTTGATCTGGACTTCCAGGCTCAAGAACTGTGAGGAAATTAATTTTTGTTGTTTGAACTGCCCATTTGTTCTACTTTAGCTGTGGCAGCCCTTACACACTAATAGGGGGGAATTGGAGGAAGGAAACTTAAGTAAGTAGTGCTAGGACGATTGGATATCCGTATACAAAAAAATGGACTTAGATACCCATACCATACAAATGGATCAAAGTCAGAGGCCTAAATGTAAAAGCTAAAGCTATGAAACTTCTAGAATAAAGCATAGGAGAAAATATTTGTAACTCTGGGTTAGGCAGTGATTTTTAAGATACGATATGAAAAGCACAATCCATTAAGATTGTTACATTGGACTTCATCAAAATTAAGATTTTTTATTTCTTAAAGTATATCACTAAGAAAAAAGTACTTGTGCTCATATAATAAAAACCTATTTATAATTCAATAAGAAGACATTAAAAATGGACAAAATACTTGAAGAGGTATTTCATCTAAGAAGATACGTAAATAGTCAATAAGCACATGAAAAGATGCTCAAAATCATTAATTATCATGGAAATGCAAAACAAAAGTCACAGTCATACCCATTAGAATGACTATCATTAATAAGGCTGATAATACCAAGTGTTAGTTTGTGGAGAGATTAAAACATTATACCCATATTTATACCCAGCAGTTATATTGGACTAGGAATATACCCAAGGGAAGTGAAAGTGTATTGTCTGTACAAAAACTTACAGGCAAGATGACCATAGCAACATATTCATAATACTCAAAACCTGTAAGCCATTCAAATGTTCCTCCTACTGGTGAATAAAGAAAAAAAAATGTGGTATAGCCATTCAACAGGATACTGTGCAGCAATAAAAAGGAACAGTAACAAGGATCCACTGATACATACTCAGATGAGCCCCAGAAATACTCTGCTAAGTGAATAAAGCCAGACACACGAAAAACTATCTTGTGCTAATCCATTTATATGAAATTTTACAAGAAGATCTCAAAAGAGGAAATCATGAGAGCAGGCATCACACAAATATAGAGTTTCTATGATGAGTGTTTAAGGAAATATGGAAAAGACAAAGTAAATAAGTGGTTGCTGGGAGTAGGAGTTGGGACAGCCCCCACAGGGGATAGTTTCGGACTGATGGAAAGGTTCTAAAGTAATTATGATGGTTATTGCATACCTAGACATTTACTCAAAGTCCTCTAAATGTAGAAAAAATTTCATGGAGTTCTGCGGCTGATGATTATGCTGAGTGTAAAGTTGGTAGTAGCAGGAGTTTGATTGTAGTTGAGATGGGGTTTGCCGGTACTCCATGGACAGATGTCTGTAGATGTGAGGTTTCATTTCAGTGTTTGGGGGCATGGGATTTTTTTCCCGCCCACCAAAATTGGAACTCTGGCTTTTCCTGTAGGAAGTTTGCTGAATTGTCATTTAGTCTTTGAAGGAGCCAGGTATTCATATTGTTTTCTATTTTGTTGTTTCAGGTTCGTTACCGTGAGCGCATCACCATTCTTCGAGGAAATCATGAGAGCAGACAGATCACACAAGTATATGGTTTCTATGATGAGTGTTTAAGGAAATACGGAAATGCAAATGTTTGGAAATATTTTACAGATCTTTTTGACTATCTTCCTCTTACTGCCTTGGTGGATGGGCAGGTATGTAGGTCTTCCTAAAACTTATATTGCTGGCTGTTTTCATGAATCTGTTCTCAATGTTTAGGTGCCACTCATTTTTCCACCCACACATCTCTTCTAGACTTCTAAAGTGCTGCCTTTGTATTAGGCACTGAACTGTATGTTGGAACAACAGGGATGGAAGATGTATCCCATCCATCCTCTCAGGTTGTTTCTGGACAAGTCTTAGAGATGTAATTAGCTATTTACTAGTCCACGTAGAAGAGTGTACAGAAGACATGGCAAGAAAATTCTATGAGAAAGATGATACTTTGTGCAGAGGTTAAGGTGAGAGAAATGTTATCTGGGACAAAGGGAGTGTATTCACTAGGTTAGAGTGGGCTGGAAGAAAGACAGCCCCTGCCGAGACAAGCCTGGTTCTAACAGAATACAGAAACACTAGTCACACCAAGTGATGTGGGCTGCTGCCTGCAGCTTAGTCCAGAATGTTTAAAGTTTCTTCTGTGTGAGGTTAACATTACAATAAACCACTCTTTCCAGATATTCTGTCTACATGGTGGCCTCTCACCATCCATAGATACACTGGATCACATCAGAGCACTTGATCGCCTACAAGAAGTTCCTCATGAGGTATTGACTGTTTTTTTTTTTAATGAGGTATTGACTTTTATTTGGTAATGAAATCTTTTCAGAAAACCTTTTAGAGGAAAAAAGTTTTTTTTTTCCATTTTTTTTTTCCAAAGATTTTATTTATTTGTCAGAGAGAGAGAGAGCGAGAGAGCGAGCACAGGCAGACAGAGTGGCAGGCAGAGGCAGAGGGAGAAGCAGGCTCCCCGCCGAGCAAGGAGCCCGATGTGGGACTCGATCCCAGGGTGCTGGGATCATGACCTGAGCCGAAGGTAGCTGCTTAACCAACTGAGCTACCCAGGCGTCCCTAGAGGAAAAAATTTTATCGTGACTTTTTTTTTTTTTTTTTTTTTTTTTTTTTTTTTTTTTTTTTTTTTTTAAGATTTATTCACTTGACGGAGATCACAAGTAGACAGAGAGGCAGGCGGGGGGTCGGGGGCAGGCTCCCCGCTGAGCAGAGAGCCCGATGCGGGGCTCGATCCCAGGACCCCGGGATCATGACCTGAGCTGAAAGCAGAGGCTTTAACCCACTGAGCCACCCAGGTGCCCCCGTAACTTACTTTCTTATATGTGTTCTCTCCTTTACTGCTCAAAAATGACCCCATGTGGTATGAACACTCCTGTCAACAACCTCTTTCTTTAGAAGCTGGTATTAAGAAACCTGTCAAGATCACAACACCTTTGGGACTGGGCCTAGAACCTCGGTTGTTGTCTTCAGAGCCTCTGCCTTAACTTGTCTATATTGTCTGACATTGAAATTTGCATACTATAGGACTTGTTGCTCTTGGGGCTAATTGGTCTAGGATATGTCTTTTTTTTTTTTTTTTTTTAAGATTTTATTTATTTGACAGAGAGGGAGAGCAGGAGCAGAGTGAGGGGCAGAGGAAGAGAAAGACTCCCCGCTGAGTTGGGAGCCCGACATGGGGCTCGATCCCAGGACCCCAGGATCATGACTTGAGCCGAAGTCAGCCACTCAACTGACTGAGCCACCCAGGCGCCCCGATGCGCTTTTAAAAAAACATTTGGAAATCGTTTATTTGACGAGATACTTGACTTTAAAGCAAACCTTAAACTTTGTTTAGCAAATGCCACTCAAAGTGTGACTTCATAGGGTGCTCCCTCTGATGAAATACTCAAATCATTTTTGTAAGAGGCACTTTAAAACCTAACTTGCTTTTTAGGGTCCAATGTGTGACTTGCTGTGGTCAGATCCAGATGATCGTGGTGGTTGGGGTATATCTCCTCGAGGAGCTGGTTACACCTTTGGGCAAGACATTTCTGAAACATTTAATCATGCCAATGGCCTCACATTGGTGTCCAGAGCTCACCAGCTGGTGATGGAGGTATGTTCTCATCTCTGAAATCTGATTTGCTTTTTAAATAAATGTAATGAAGGAAGGTAGTAGGAAGGGGTTTTTTTGGTGGGGGGGTGCTAATTAATGATACTGGTGAGGATACTCCATTCATCCCTTCCAGTTAATTTCCTGTTGTAGCCTGAGCCTTTACAGTAGATGCACATTAGAATTAAAATCTCAAGCTTTTGATCATAATGAGTTTCATAGTTGATGTGTTTTTCAGAGAATTCTTAATGACTGGGTAGTGCTTTGGATTTAAGCCTGGGAGAATAAGGTTCAGGGAATAGGGGAGAGGCATTGTAACATTTTTTATCTCAATTTTGTTTATTTCATGTGTTTAACATGTGTATATGGAAGAGAGATTGAGATGAAATACCAGAATGTTTCAGTGGTCCTTTGAATGGTAGGATTATAGGTAATTTTAAAGAAGAAACTGAAAGGGAAATGAGATGTTGATTATCATACTTGAAAAATTAGGGTCCTGCTTAGATTAATACTAATAACTGATTATTATAAAAAGTATGACTTTGTTAAGTAAAGATAGGGAACAATATTTGTGTACAGTACTTAAAAAGTAACTCGTGTATTCGCATGGACTTAGAATGAGGCTGGAGATCTAGAGGCCTATTTTCTTGGTACCTAGGCAGTAATTGACTTGGGGACCTTCACCTCTGACTGAGAGAATTAATGTGGTTTTGGTCTTGAGGAGTATTTTATCTGTGTCTGCAAGGAATGCCTGTATACTCATTCTTGGATTATATTCAGGGCCACTGCAGTGGGAAGCTGATGAGATACTGCTATTCACAGAAGGCCAGATGTAGAAGAAGCACTTTATTCTTTGGTGATTAGTGTTTTTTAGTGTCTTTTCTATTTATGATAAGCTAGTTTTGTAATTCAGGAAAAATTCATGTATTTTAAGTTGTACAGAGTAGAAAATTATTAAAATATCCAGAAACAAAACATTATTAGTTTTTAAGCCTTTTGGAAGGGGCTTTTTTTGAGTCACATTTAGTTGTGTAAATAAGGGAGTAAAACAGGTTTTTATCACCTTTCTTTTCCTTGTAGGGATATAACTGGTGCCACGACCGAAATGTAGTAACGATTTTCAGTGCTCCAAACTATTGTTATCGTTGTGGTAATCAAGCTGCAATCATGGAACTTGATGATACTCTAAAATACTCTTTGTAAGTATTTACACCTAAGTAGTTGGCTGCTGTTGCAGTTGAGTCACACTGTATAGCTAGAATGGGAAGTTTAAGAGTTGAAGGGTTCATGCTATATCCAGATTCCAGTTTGATTTTTATGTTTCCATGTTGTTGTTTTTAGATTTTATTAGAGATCATGAGTGTGGGGAGGGCAGAGGAAGAGGGAGAGAATCTCAAGCAGACTCCATGCTGAGCACAGAGCCCAGTGTGGGGTTCAGTTTCATGACCCTGAGATCATGATCTGAGCTGAAACCAAGAGTCGGGATGCTTAACCAACTGAGCCACCCAGGTGCCCCCGTGTTTCCTTTTGAACAGACTTAGGATATGTTGAAGTTCATCAATAGAAACTTGTTCTGTATAGGTCCCTATGTGAACTATTAGGATTTTATCTTCTAAACACATGTTTTTATTATGGGGTTAATAAAATATATCCTGGGGTTGAAAATACAAGTACATTAGGCTCTTTAAGATTTATTTATTTAGTAGAACCCTTCTTTCAAATAATCTTAGAAGGAATCCTGATGTATAAAATTTGTCTTGAGAAATTATCTGAAGTTTGCCTTGGCTCTGAGGAGGCACATAGCTAGAAGACTGGATGATTAGTATACAAATAGGATTCTGTTCCATTAAAGGCAAGCTGAAATTGTATAGGCAAAATTGTAAAGTTTGAAAGAACAATGTTCCTGATTGTCAGTACACTGATACATGGAGTATAAACAAAAAATATGTTTTGTGTTTCAGCTTGCAGTTCGACCCAGCACCTCGCAGAGGCGAGCCACATGTTACTCGTCGTACCCCAGACTACTTCCTGTAATGAAATTTTAAACTTGTACAGTATTGCCATGAACCATAAATTGACCTAATGGAAATGGGAAGAGCAACAGTAACTCCAAAATGTCAGAGAATAGTTAACATTCAAAAAAAACTTGTTTTCACACGGACCAAAAGATGTGCCATATAAAAATACAAAGCCTCTTGTCATCAACAGCCGTGACCACTTTAGAATGAACCAGTTCATTGCATGCTGAAGCGACATTGTTGGTCAAGAAACCAGTTTCTGGCATAGCGCTATTTGTAGTTACTTTTGCTTTCTCTGAGAGACTGCAGATAATAAGATGTAAACATTAACACCTCGTGAATACAATTTAACTTCCATTTAGCTATAGCTTTACTCAGCATGACTGTAGATAAGGATAGCAGCACACAATCATTGGAGCTTAATGAACATTTTTAAAAATAAGTACCAAGGCCTCCCCTCTACTTGTGAGTTTTGAAATCGTTTTGTTTATTTTCAGGGATACCGTTTAATTTAATTGTATGATTTGTCTGCACTCAGTTTATTTCCCTTCTCAAATCTCAGCCTCATGTTGTTCTTTGTTATTGTCAGAACCTGGTGAGTTGTTTTGAACAGAACTGTTTTTTCCCCCTCCTATAAGACGATGTTACTGCACAAGAGCACTGCAGTGTTTTTCATAATAAACTTGTGAACTAAGAACTGAGAAAGTCAAATTTTAATTATATCAATGGGCAAGACTGGTGCTGTTTATTTAAAAGATACATCAATTGATAAATTTTAGAATTTATAGAATTCTAGGTAAAGAAAAATAAAATCAAGGTCACTATATAATCTCTCTGGCAACTCCTTGACATTCTTCAGAAGATTTTTAAGACTTATTTGTAATCCAGATAGTACAATTTGTCAGAGAGCCAGCGTGCTCTTCGTGGGGTTCTTCCTGCATATTATCTTGTCTGCAAGAAAGGAAATCTGCGACTTCAGTAAGACTGGACTATAAAACCATAGAACTTGAGATTTAAGTGTTTTGGTTTTTCTTTTAATAAAACATCATGTTTTCAGGTAGAGCTTGAAAAACTAATGTGTCTACTTCTCAGTGCAGTTTCTGGTTATAAATACCATATTGCTATGTATGTTAGATGGACTCAAAAAAATGATGGACAGATTTTGTATATTGCTTGTCATGTTATCTTAGAGTTAACTTTGTCTCAGATAAAAAAAGCTGTTAAAGTATTGTCCTGTATTAAGCTCTTTAAGTGCTACTAGTTAAACCAAATAGAAAACTATTGCTAGATCATGGTTTGGTATAATAAGCATTCACCCAAGGACGAAAATGGCATTTGAAATGAAGTGGCAGTGCTAAGCACTTACTGAGTTTCCCCCCACCCTTTTCTCCTTTGAATAGCATTAGGAAGTTAAAACAGTTCTTCTGTGGAAACTAATATTTGGTAATCTCCAGCTATCAGGGTAAACTTCAGGGCACTTAATCATTACTTGTGTGAATGTAGTAATAAAAGTTCCTTTGCTTTGTATTGTGTTGAATTTGGAACTGATAAGGAAGTTTTTTCATATCTAAGATGCTTTAGGAAAATAACTCATATACACACACTCTTACGTTAAAAAAAAAAAAAAAGTCTGGTTTCTTTTTATCTCGGACCTAATTGACAGTATTTTTGGTGGCTTTGGAGTTGATGGTCCAAAGCAAAAAACACTGTTTTTCTACATGTCTCCATTCCATTTTATTTTATGCTTTTGTAAGAAATATCTTTTTGTGTTTCTGCTTTCTCATTTTATGCCCTTCTTTTTGAACAAATAATACATCGGTGTGAGTAGTTTTAACCCAGGGTCCAAATGATCTAGATACCAAGCAGCTGTTTTTCAGGTCCTCTGGTAACAGAACTGATTTTGAAAGAATGTCTTTCTTCTAATCAACATGTGGTACAATCCTTCAGGTGTACAAATTCTCTAATTCTTGTGGTTAGCAGAAGAGGGTTGTGGCCAAAATGGCTTGGGTTTAGAACAGTTTCCAGAATGTGAACTAAGTTTCTAATTGTACGGAATGACTGGGCTTTAGCCTCAACTAGAAAGTGTTAATAACCTACCTGATAATGAAGTGAGTTAAAAAAAAAAAAAAAAAAACTTTGGTAAGTATAGTAATTTCCCTTTAAAAATAGATAATTGCTGTTGCTGATTTCTCAATTAGTAACAGATTAAAAGATAATTTTTATAATTACTTTTTAAAAAGCTTTTCTTTTAAAAAAATATCAGACATCAACTGAAAATGAGTGCTTTGAGATTTCCATACTGATGACATGGAGAAGTTGCTTTGGAACTTTGAAGGGTAAAATGAAATAGTAAATGGTGTGCTCATTTCTTGGAATGTTCTTAGCAAACGTAGGTGACTTCTTTCCTTTTCTTGGTTGTAGTAGGTATGTTTTAAATGCAAGCATAGTTCATATTTTTCAGAAAGACTTAGTTTTAGATTAGTAGGATAAAGCTGGTTATTTCAGTGTTTCTTAGCGTTGATGCCCACAGAGATTCTGATTTAAATTGGAGGCATATCCAGGCATATGTATTTTTAAGTTTCCCAAGTAATTTTAATTTACATTTAGATTTAAGACTCACTGTTCAGTATACCAGCTACAAATTTAGAAAAACTGACTTTTGTGATGATTGGTGGTGGTTGTAGGTTTTGGTAAATAAATTAAAATATGCCTTGTGACTCTGTTTCAACAGGGAGTTTTATCCTGTATAATATGCAGTCCCTTAGTTTTCAAAAAGCCATAATGTGTTCCTAGAAATAGGTCTTAAAGTTTAGTGATGGACATGTTTGCTTTGTAGTGGATTCTGTTCCCATGAGCTGCAACTTTTTTTTTTTTTTTAAGCCTTCATCTATTCTCACATTCTTTGACATATTTCTGGGTTTTGTAAACTCTTCTGTTTAACTTGGGTTTTTTCCCTTCACAGTTGTACGTTTGTTTTATGAAGGTTATAGGTGTATTATTTTAGGCATTCCTGATGATCTCCATTCTTGTTTCAATTTTTGTTTAAGCTTATGTCCAGATACTGCCATCTAGACAAAAATGGGATGTTTGCTGAAATGGCACTGTTACAGTCCTAGTGCTGTCCCGTAAATATGTTAGTGTTTATCAGCTGGTGTATAAATTCAAGGGAAAGAAAATAAGGATTATGAGTATTTATATAACACAGAAATTTGTTTAAAAGTTGAACTCGCAGAGATCAGTGGTAACGAAGAGTAAGAGGACTGAGCAGAAAACCCTAGATGTGTGATTCCTGTCATACCTGGACCAGAATCTCTCTCCCAAAGGGTAAAAGAGATAGATCGTAAATGCTGGGGAAGAGGCCATGTCTTCTTCTTTAAGGCAAGACACAAATTCTCATGGCTGAAGGTTTTGTTTTAATTCCAGTATAGTTAACATACAGTGTTATATTAGTTTCAGGTGTACAATTTAGTGATTGAGCAGTTCAGTATATTACTCAGTGCTCCTCAGAATAAGTGCTCTCAATCCCCTTCACCAGTTTTACCAATCCCCCCACCCGACTCCCCTCTGGTACCCATCAGTTTTCTAGATCTCATGGCTGAAGTTTAATTGTTCAAGTAGTTTGTATCCTCAACAAGTTTGGGATGAGTAGGTGTGCTGTTGAGTTTTCTTTCCCTGAAAGGCTACTAATAATGCAACATGCGGCTCATTTTGCTACTTAGACCCCTTGGCAGTCCCTCCGGAGATAGCCTTACCCATCCCCAGAGTATTGTCATTGGGAAAGTCCATTTAGGCTTCTGTGGACAGTACCAGTTGTGTTCTTCAAAGATGATTAGCGGACATTTCCTAGTGCAACGGTAAGCTGTAACTGCCAGCAGGTCCAGGGCCCGTTGGTGGAAGTCAAAGACCAGAATTGTGATAGAAAGGATAGTTAGAGGGCTTGCTCTGGAGTCATGAAGCCCTAAGTGAAAGGTTCAATGAAAGCTATTGGGAATGCCAGACACCGCTGAGTGCCCTACCTCAAAGCTTAGCATACTTTCGGAGCTGTAGGGAGACTCTGCTCTAATTTGGTTTATGCTTATACAGTAGATCCAGAACTGCTTCAGCATGGCATAGTACTAGGGTAGGGGCAAAGGCTGGTGGTTAGGTTTTTGTCAGCCTGGTCAAGGGGGAGGCCTCCTGACTCCCAAGGTCAGCTGTGTCCAAATATGTCTCAGGGAAAAAGCCAGGTTATGGGGTGCAGTGAAATATAACAGCTGTAAAACGTGTAGAAAAAGCCTTTCCTGTGTTGGGTCCAGCTTTCCTTTCAAGTACCTCGCCAGCAGTAGTAAAGGTCTGGGAGGTGTTTTGAATGCAGCAGGCCAGAGGAGTTGGAGAAGCTATGTAAACTGATTTTGAGCATACGTTTGTTTCCCAGAATCATACAAAAGAAGGGTGATTAATCTCTTCTTTGTTACACGCAAAACTACTGTTTTTCATTTTAATCCTTTCAGTGATCTGTGACTAAAAGTAGACCACAAAGACAAACCCCAGCTCACCACTACCTCCAATACCTCTCATGACTTTGAAGAGTTGAAGGTGATAAGAGATCTGATTTTACCCTCTTTGCCTGGTGCTGCTACAGCATATTTTGCCCTTCGCTTTGGGGTTTTTTTTTTTTTTTTTTTTTTTTTAAAGGTGTGTCAGAGGGAGAGAGAGTGCACAGGCCGGGGGAGTGGCAGGCAGAGGGAGAAGGAGGCTCCCCAGCTGAGCAGGGACCCTTACACGGGGTTTGGTCCCAGGACCCTGGCACTGTGACCTGAACTGAAGACCGATGCTTAACTGACTGAGCCACCCAGGTGTCCCTGGATATCTTTAAAACAATCTTGAGGGGCTCTTGGCTGGTTCGCATTCAATTTCTGATTTCAGGGCAGGAGTTTAAGCCCCATGTTCGGTGGGGCACCTGGCTGCTTAGTGTGTAGAGCATGTGACTTGATCTTGGGGTTGTAAGTTTGAGCCCAAGGTTGAGTGTAGAGATTACTTTTAAAAAATCTTGATTGTGTTATAGGCCTTTTGGTGTTTCCAACTTCACATCACGTCCTAGGAAAAATAACCCTATTCTAGAAATCAGAAGCCAGGATTTTATTTTTTTAAGTTTATTTAAGTAATCTTTATACCCCATGTAGGGCTCAAACTCACAACCCCAAGATAATGAGTCACATGTTCCTACTGAACTGGCCAGGTGCCCCAGAAGCCAGATTTTAAAAATGGGGCCAGAAGTGTGGCTAGATGACTTACCGATCTTCACAAGAGTATTTGTTGAAGCCACCTTTTAGAAGCACTTGAACAGGGGCACCTGGGTGGCTCAGCAGGTTGAGCAGCTGCCTTTGGCTCAGGTCATGGTCCCAGGGTTTTAGGATCGAGCCCCACATCAGGCTTCCTGCTCATCAGAGAGCCTGCTTCCCCATCTCCCTCTGCCTGTTCCTCTGCCTACTTGTGATCTCTCTCTGTGTGTCAAATAAATAAATAAAATCTTATTTTTTAAAAAAGCACTTGAACATCTCTGCTATCAACCTGAATGGCAGAGAGCCTACATCATTAGGTATGTTAGAAGAATGTAGGGCAAGTGATGTGTGGCTTCTGAAATAATCTCAGTGTAAAAATCTTAATAGTGACAGCTGACATTCTGAACTAGTTTAGGGTTCCGATGCTCTCAGCATCTGTGAATGAGGAGAGTGCTGGAATGACCATTACTTAACGTAAAGACAGCAGTTGAACCCAGAATGACTTGGAAGAACAGTAGGTATTGGACATTCAGACTGAAATGGCAGAAATAGCTAATGATGAATCATGTCTAATATAGCATTTCCCATGTGCCAGGCATCTTACGTGGATTATTTTACTGTCTCAACAGTTTAAAACGGTAGAGAAGGTAGAGCTATTCAGGCATCTGCCCCAGAATCCCATACTTAGAGAAAGCATTAGAGTTCTTTTTCCTTTGCTGTGAGATAAGTATTTAGCAGCCTTTGAAGGATGGGCAAAACCCTCCACAGCTTTTGGTTCCTGAGAAAATGACTTTTTCTGTGTCTGATCCCTGCTTCTAGAAGTTGAGTGTATGCCAGGCCCTTTGGGAAGCATGGCGAGGGAGGTTTGCACTCTGGCCCTGTTGAGGTTGGCCCAAGTCAAGTATCCTTGTCACTGCATTCCTGGAGCTAATGGAATCCCTTCACTTGTGTGTCTCAAGGACATTTATATAAACCACATTTTGAAGTTGCTGAGGCTGATTGAGAATATGATTTTCAAGTCGGCACCTCACACTACAGCCTATTATTCCTGGGAGTAAAAGAATTTTCACATTTGCCTTGGATTGGCAAATGTATTAAAGACGGAAAGGAAGGGGCGCCTGGGTGGTTCAGTGGGTTAAGCGTCTGCCTTCAGCTCAGGTCATGATCCCAGGGTCCTGGAATTGAGCCCCGAATCGGGCTCCCTGCTCAGTGGGGGCCTGCTTCTCCCTCTCTGTCTGTTGCTCCCCCTGCTCATGCTCTCTCTCTGTCAAATAAAATCTTTAAAAAAAGAAAATGGTTTATAGGTACCTCCACAGGCATATATACTAGCATATAAGCCTACCTGTTTGTAGAGTGGTCATCATGCCTCATAATCCTGTAATTTAAATTGCCTCCTTTAGGGCAACTTAGGTTAGCTTTGCGTGTGGGTACTTGTTACCTTTTTAAAACGGTAGCAAACGCTCTCGCTCTCGCACATCTCTTTGAATTTTAACATCTTGAGTATTGCAACCACCATTATTTTACAAATAACTAGTAGTTGATGCGAAGTATGCTGGGTCCCTGAAGTAGTTTAATTTTAAACAGGGAGGCAAACTAAGGTAACTCGCCAGGCTGTGTGAGTGTGGTTTTAGTTGGGCCCAGTTCCAATACAGGGTGATCACTTGTCTTGGTTTGTCTGGGACTTAAGCAGGGCTTTCCGTCCTCAAACTGGGACAGGTGGCCATCTCGCTATGTTCTGTGCCTTCATCTTACAGGCACAGGAAGCCTTTCCCACCCTCACCAGCTTTGCCGGATCAGCTTTGGGGGATCCAGGCTCTCCTTTGGCTCTCCTTTGGCTCTCCTCTGAGTTCCTGGCAGGAGAGAGGGGGAGGTGGTAGCTGGATGAATGACTCACACCTAAGTCCTAAGTCCATTCGTTGTGTGGCCTGGTGTCTTGAGTCAGCAGGAACCAGTCTTTGCATTTAAAAACCTTGGGACTCCGGGACCTGCTGACTCCCGACATTCCAAGCCTTGTGCTATATTGATGGCTCTTGTTTGTGAGAAAATTTCAAGGCTTTCCAAGTCTTGAAGCAAAGGACAGAAATACTTGTTGAAGGGGGAGATGAGAGGTAGGAATAAATCGACGAAAAGAATAGGAAGAAAGGGGGAAAGCGAGAGTGTGGGGGGTGGGGTATGTGATTCTGGCAAGAGGGCTTAGTTGTCTGAGCCAGAGTGTAGTAAGGGGCTGCTTCCATGGGAGAGCAAAGCAGTGCACCAAGAAAACATGTTGCCTGGTGTCTGAGTAATGTCCATGGATAAATCAGCCACTGCCAGGCACCAGCTGAACTGCATGGTTGGGGAGAGTGTGGGTAGTGGCTGGTGGTCTGTTACAGGTACCTGGAGTCCGACAAGAGACTAGACGGTCTCCAAGGGCTTAGGAGTCATTTTGACTTTCATTGTAGCAGAGGGCTGTGTCCTGTCTTCATAACACAGAACGGTATGGCATGTAGGGAAGAAGAGGAAGTGTAGAATGAGGCCCTGATCCCAAGTGTGTGGTCCCAGGTTTCCTCATAAGCACTTCTCCATGTTAGCCAGGAGCCTTTTCAAATATCACAACCTTTAAAAGGGCAAACAGGAGAAAACAGATTTAAAGGTGCCCAACCAACTACTTACTGAGTAGCAGTTACATGCCAAGTGTTAGTAGGTACTGGGTATAAATCCAGTCATGTCCAACGCCGAGTGTCTGCCCTTGTGGAGGTTACATTCCTAGGAGATAAATACAAAAGTCAGATAGGAACAATGTGCTATGACGAGAAATAAAGCAGGGTACGAGGGAAGGAGGTAAAAAGATGTACCCTGTTTTTAAATTTTTCAAAATTTAGATTCAGTTAATTAACATATAATGTATTATTGGTGTCTGAGGTAGAGGTCACTGAATCAACAGTCTTAGAGAACACCCAGTGCTTACTCCATCGTGTGCCCTCCTTAATGCCCATCACCCAGTTATCCCCTCCCTCCACCCCTTCCCCTGTACCCATCCCCGGGTTGTTTCCTGTGACGAAAGAGTCTCCTGTAAGAGGTACCCTTTTACCACACCCTGATGGCATAATACATACTGATGTAGTAGCTTTTAAATGTTTCAGTTTATATAAATTTTATTTAGGGGCACCTGGGTGGCTCAGTCGTTAAGCCTCTGCCTTCGGCTCAGGTCATGATCCCAGGGTTCTGGGATCGAGCCCCACATCGGGTTCCCTGCTTGGCAGGAAGCCTGCTTCTCCCTCTCCCACTCCCCCTGCTTGTGTTCCCTCTCTTGCTGTGTCTTTCTCTGTCAAATAAATAAAATCTTTTAAAAAATTTTAAAAATATATATATATATAAATTTTATTTAAATTTAGCAACACACCGATTGGGCTGGTAAGGAGGCTGGTGTTTCCCGAGGAAGTGACATTGAGCTGAGACCCAAAGGATGAAAAGGAGCTACCCCTTTTCACCAGTGTATTAGACACTATTTATCACAAGGTCAGCCTTCTTCCTTTTTTTTTCTTTTTAAGACTTTTTTTATTTGACAGAGATCACAAGTAGGCAGAGAGGCAGGCAGAGAGAGAGGGAGGAAGCAGGATCCCAGAGAGCCTGATGCGGGGCTCGATCCCAGGACCTTGAGATCATGACCTGAGCCAAAGGCAGAGGCTTTAACCCACTGAGTCACCCAGGCGCCCCAAGGTCAGCCTTCTTCTAAAAGAGAAAACTAGAGTGTAGTTTGTAGAGCAACACAGACCCTCACAGGATGACACCTCCAGAGATTTCTGCTTTTATTTGCTGAGGGGAGGAGGTTTGGGGCTGCAGGATGGAAACCTGTAGCCCGGGCTAGGATTTTCTGTCCAGAGTCTGATGCCTGCACTTGAGCAGCAGGACCTGGACCGAGAAATGGACGCAACTATACTGGCAGGGACTCATTTATCCAAATGCCTAAGTGACCGTAGTTACTGCCAGACAATCCCCTCTGCTTCCAGAGATTCTTTCTCAGGCTTCAGGAGGACTGATTCACGTAGTTTTTTCTCAAATTGCCAGCACCTCCTCTCCCGAACTCCAGAACTCCGATGACCTTGCCAATTTATACTTTCTTCTTCCTGCCACCACCTCCACCAACCTTTCTGCAACTCAGTCTGTAATATTGACCTCAATTGGCTTATTCCCAACAGCATACAAGCAGGGCACCAGTATCTTCAATCCTGAAAACAAACTCTGTTGACCTCACAGATGTAAGCATTTGTGCCTTCTCTATGCCCCTCTTCTTGGCAAAACTGTGAAGAACTGTTACCTGTTCTCTTGCATTGTCTTCTCGGCCCGTTGCCCCACTTAAATAGGTGCCTTTATCAAGGTTATTATTACATTGACAAGCAGAGTAGACATTTTTCTGACCATATTAAATTCTAGTTTGGGGGGGGGCGCCTGGGTGGCTCAGTGGGTTAAAGCCTCTGCCTTCGGCTCAGGTCATGATCCCAGGGTCCTGGGATCGAGCCCCACATCGGCCTCTCTGCTCCTCGGGGAGCCTGCTTCCTCCTCTCTCTCCCTGCCTGCCTCTCTGCCTACTTGTGATCTCTGTATGTCAAATAAATAAATAAAATCTTTAAAAAAAAATTCTAGTTTGGGGACCTCTGGGTGGCTTAGTTGGTTAAATGTTTGTCTGCCTTCAGCGCATGTCATGATCCTGGGGTCTGGGGTAGAGCCCCGGTTGGGCTCCCTGGCTCATCAGGGAGTCTGCTTCTCCCTCTTCCTCTGTCTGTCCCCCTCTCGCCACCAATCATTCTCTCTCTCTGGAATAAATAAAATCTTTTCAAAAATTCCAGTTTTTAGGGGCACCTGGCTGGCTCAGTTGGTAGAGTATGTGGCTCTTTTTTCAAAGATTATTTATTTCAGAGAGCGAAACAGAGAATGGGGTGGGAGGTTGGGGCAGAGAGAGAGAGACAGTGTGGGGTGGGAGGTTGGGGCAGAGAGAGAGAGAGAGAGAATCCTAAACAGGTTCCATGCTGAGCATGGAGCCTGACGCTGGGCTTCATCTCACAGCCCTGTGGTCATGACCTGAGCTGCAACCAGGAGCTGGATGCTTAACCACCCAGGTGCCCCACGCATGTGGCTCTTGTTGTCAAGGTCAGCAGTTCAACCCCATGGTGGGCGTAAAGGCTACTCTTTAAAAAAAAAAAAAATCTGTTTTTGGCATTGGAGGCAATTGACCAAAACAACTTCCTGGAAATTATTTCTTTCCTTGTCTGCAATGACACTTGATGGGCTTGTTTTCCTCCTGTCTTTTTGACTGCTACTTCCCAAGTCTTTTGGTAAATGTTAGTGTCACCCAGTGCTTAGGTTTCTGTCTCTCTTCTACCTAGATGATCTCATCTCATCCCATCTATAGGCTGAAGAGTCCCAAAAGTCTATTTCTAGCCCATGTTCTCCCTTGAGCTCCAGAGTTATAACTCCAACTGTCTCCTTGACATGACTCAAATGTCTAACATGTAGCTCACACTGAAGTCCTGATCTCTCACCCAAAATCCTGGTGTTTCCTGTCTCTGTAAATAGTACCACCATTCATGCAATTATCCTCCACTTGTAATCCATTAGCTATACACCTCCACATAGATCTTTCTCCAACTCCACTGGCCCGGCCCTGGGTCGAGCCCCCTGAAAGATCTTACTACTTCCCTTCTTCCTACCAACTACATGCTCCACACAGTCACAGAAAAATCTTTCTAAACCATCTATCAGATCGGGCTGCTTGCTGCTTACCCTTCGTCCTCTGAGGCTGCTAAATACAAACAATAAAATCCAACTTTCCTGTGCCTTCCCTGCCAAGTCTCATGCTTTGGTCCTTGCCTTCATTGCATTTCACCCTCTGCCCATTAAGCTCTGATGATGCTGGCCTTGATGTTCCTGGAACATACCAAGATCATTCTTTTTTTTTTTTTTTTAAAGATTTTATTTATTTGTCAGAGAGAGAGAGAGAGCACAGGCAGACAGAGTGTCAGGCAGAGTGTCAGGCAGAGGCAGAGGGAGAAGCAGGCTCCCTGTCGAGCAAGGAGCCCGATGTGGGACTCGATTCCAGGATGCTGGGATCATGACCTGAGCCGAAGCAGCCACTTAACCAACTGAGCCACCCAGGCGTCCCTACCAAGGTCATTCTTAACTCGGAGCCTTTGCACTTGATCTCCTTGAATAGCTGCCCCACTTCTTTCCAGGGCTGGTGGCTTCTTCGGCAGGTTTCTGCTTACATGTAGTGCTGCCCCTGTCTTCCCCCACTTCACTTTCTATATCAGCATTTATTTTCCTCACAATACTTAATCTATTTAACATTCTCTTATTTGTGTGTGCTTATCGTATCTTACCCACTAGAAGACAGACCCCCTAACACCAAAGTCCTTTTTCAGTCTTGTTTACCACTTTCTCTTACTAGGTAAATGTACATTGACAGGTTGATTGATACAGCACACTGGCAGCTTTCTGGTCATGGGTTGGGCCTGTACTCAAGAGATTCTCCAGAGGAGGGGCCATTCAGTGACCCCTGGGCAAACAGGCCTTCCTAACTAGGCTTTCAAAATTCACAAACTAGCCCTTGGTTTGTAAGAGATATTAAAGTCATACTTGCTGGGGTGCCTGGGTGGCTCAGTTAAGCATCTGACTCTTGATTTTAGGCCAGGTTGCGATCTCAGGGCTTTGAGATTGAGCCCCACACTGGGCTCTGCGCTGCGTGTGGAACCTGCTTAAAATTCTCTCTCTCCCTCTCCCCCTCCTCTCTCTCTAAAAAAATTAAAATATAAAATATAAAAAGCAAGTTATAATTGCCTTCCCCTCATTGGTATCTCCCCAAGTCTGGCTCCTGGAATGTTCAGCATCTCAGGGTCGGGCCTGGAGCTCCATGGGTAGCCAGCTGGCAGGCTGGGCTGTGGACCTCTCAGACAGATTGCCTTCTCTTGTGGTTTTTGCCCGTGTGCTGGGCTTCAGATGCCACACTGGGGCTGCTGTCCTCTGGTTCCACTAGGGAGGATATAGTGGAAGATGGTAGGACATACCTGTCATGATGCTCTCCTCTACAAAACAGCCCTCGACGGCCTATACCGCCCTGCATTTGACTGAGAGTACCTGGCCCCTGTTGACAGGACTTGTGCATGTGACCTTGATTTCACAGAGGGATGCTGTGGCCTACAGGGCTGGAAGCTACTTCCAGGGTCATACTGTGGGTGTGTAGTCAAGCTGTACTGACATTCAGCTTCTGATGGTCACACCAGGGTTCTGGACAGGACTCTGTCCTGGAGAGTAGAGAGGGCAGCTTCTGGAGGCATCTCAGTGAGGGGGCTGTTTTGCATGACTCCTGGCCCTCTGGCACCATCTGCTGGCCAGAGCCAATCAGTGCTTCGGGACTGGCCAGGACCAGATCATAGGGCGACCCCCTCCCTGTCCTTGCGTTTGCCGGGTGCTGTGAGGCTATCTTGGTACCCACGTATCCCCATGGACTTTCCCTCCCGGGGGGAGCTGGAACAGAAGTATCACACACTCTTCTGGGAAGCTTTGACTCATCCATGGTTCAGTCCCACCTCCCCACTCTCCTGCTGTGTGGCCTGGGACAGGTTACATACATCAGCCATCTCAGTTTCAGGGGCAAGCCCACTCTGGTTTGATAACCCTTCAGTGGAGCCTGGAACCCACAGGTCTCTGATGGTGTTGGGCACAGATATGGGTCAGGAGGTTTTCTCCTCTTCCATTTAGGTGTGGATGCCACTTCTGCCTAGAGCTTCCATAGCAGCTTCCTGAGGATGGGTCCATAGCCTACCAGAGGAGGGCCCTGCACTGGCTGGCTGAGGTAGAAGGAAGGAAGCTGAGGAGGGGGCGCTCTCTGCAGCTTTGTCCAATGCCTCAGTTGGACTCTTGGGCCCTGGGCAGGTGAGTCCACTCTGTGCAGAGGAACCTTGCAAATATCTCCCACCTTCCTTCCCAACATCTTGCATTGCTCCTCCAGCCTTGGCTGTGAAGGGTTGGACAACCATGTGAAAGGAGAGGCTACAACAGCTCAAAAACTTAATTACTTGAGAAATTGACACTGACACCATGCTGAGCATGCAACATACATTGTCACATTGTATGCCTCCCTATTGATAAAAACTTGATGCATTACTAGTATGCAGTGCACAAATATGAGTATTGCTCAGTGAATTTTTACATATGGACACACTCATGGGACTATCACCTGGATCAAGATCAGAGAATTTCTAGCATCCCAGAAGCTTCCCTCCTCTGTGGCAGGTAACTACTATGCTATCTTCTCTACATTAGTTTTTGCCTGTTTTCAGTCTTTATTTCAGTGCACTCAGATGGTAAGTACTCCTGCATCAAGCTTCTTTTATTCAACATTACGTCTATGAGATTCATCCATGCTGTTTTTGGGGCCAGGAGTTTCTTTTTTCTTGCTGTTTACTCTTCCACTGGGTGAATGCACGAGGGTTTTTTTAATTTACAGTTGATGGATTTGTTATTCCTGGCTTTTTCTATTAAAGTTGCTGTGAACATTCTTAAACATATATTTTTTAAAGATTTTATTTATTTATTTGTCAGAGAGAGATGAGTCAGAGAGAGAGCATGCATAGGCAGGCAGAGTGGCAGGCAGAGGCAGAAAGAGAAGCAGGCTCCCTGTCAAGCAAGGAACCCGATGTGGCACTCATTCCCAGGACACTGGAATCATGACTGGAGCTGAAGGCAGCCACTTAACCAACTGAACCACCCAGGCGTCCCTTAAACATATTTTTTGGTGCACGTTAGAATGTATCCCTGTTGGGTGTTTGTCTGTAATTGAAATGACTGAGCCACTGGGTATATGTATGGTTTAGCTTTCATAGACACTGGCAGTCTTCTGGTCTACCAGCCTGCACTCCCACCAGCTATGTTGGGAGACTTGCAATTGTTCTGCATCCTTACCAAGTACTTGGTGTGGCCAAGTTATTAAATTCGGCTCTCCTTGTGACTCAAATAATTAATTTGCACAAAAATCCCGTGAAGCAGGTACTGCGATAAGCCCCATCCTACAGATAAAAAGTCTGAGGCTACAAAGAGGAAACCACCTGCCCTTCCCGATGACACAGGATGTGGGCAGCAAGTGGGAAGCACCGGGTCTGCGGGATCCTTGTGCACCTGTGACCACATATTATTTTATTTTATAGGTTTTTAAAAAAAATTTTATTTGAGAGAGAGAGAGACAGTGAGAGAGGGAACACAAGCAGGGGGAGTGAGAGGGAGAAGCAGGCTCCCCACTGAGCAAGGAGCCTGATGCAGGGGTCAATCCCAGGACCCTGGGATCATGACCCAAGCTGAAGGCAGTTGCTTAATGACTGAGCCACCCAGGCGCCCCCATACGTAATTTTAAAGTCAGAACACATGGGTATGCCAAAATGATAGGTCTTTTATTTTTTTTTACTTTCTGTCCATCAGTTCTATTGGATGCAGAAACGCAATATGCTTACTTCCTGGCACAGTCAGTCAAGTGAGTATATGATCAGGCACTGCAGGGGTACACTCAATCACATCAAGGGTTCTTGTCCCTCTTCTCTCTAGTCAGAGCTCCATCCTACAGAGCTAATATGGTCATGGCATGGAGTGGGAGGTGAGAGTTGGAATTTGTCCCATCTTCTGTCATCATCCATCCTCCTGTACTGCCCCCGGGATACAGGCACACCTCATCCTGGCCCCTTGTTAGCTGTCATCCTTGGTTTCTGCTGTGCCCACAGATGGCTGCATTTGTGTGTGGCTTCTGGCTTGGATGGTGTAGGTTCATCTAGGTCCACCAAGTTCCCTTGACTACACCGCACTAGCCCCTTCTTTGCCATCTATCCCCTCTTTGAGCAACTGCCATGATGTTTTAGGGCTTTAGGATGCATTTAGAGGGACCCTGAGATCCCTACATAATTAGGTATGAGCCTGAGACACTTTCAGACCACCTGCGTAGGCACACCCAACAGCCTTTTCTATTTACCTGATCCCGTATTTTCTCATAATGGAAGACTTTAGACTTTTCTCACAGACTAAGGCATAGATTCTCTCTGCTCTCAGAGCCTACAAACCTTTCTGGGGTTCCTAAGGTCTCCCTATCCCTGCACAGAGAGGGGGTGGGAGAGAGGCCTTTCTCAGAGACTGCCCCCTCCCCCCAAGAGTTAACTGCAATGCTCTCTTTGCTGCAATTTTTTCCCACCCCTATCCTTTTGGAAAATTGGTTCTGGTATCATCATACCTTCTTTTTCCTAACTCTGCTGTTGCTGGTATACAATTTAAGATTTGAGTCCTTCAGCCTCCTGGGATTTCAGTGGTCCAAAAAATCTTCTTGCTCTAAAAAGTCCATCTATTCTAAGAGTTCATTTTGCAAATCAAGATCCAAGAATTTGACTTTTTTCTTTGCATTCAGCCCTCTCTTTTCTGGAGTATTAAGGTAGTCTGATTTTTAGAAGGAAGGCTTAGATTTTGGAAAAAGGAAGGTCAGAGATCTCATGGGGACTGGCTTACTTCTTAGCTTATATGCAGTCCTACGGGCTGAACACACCTCCTGAGTTCAGTCTGTCCCATGGGTAGGTGCCTGACAAAGGGAGTGCGAAATGAATTCTGGGTAGCAAAGTCCCATTTCAGACTCACTGAGAGAGCTGGTCCTCATGAGAATTCTCCTGTGAACAACTGACAGCAATGAAACTCAATTTACAAAGGTAGATAAACTCTGGAAATGAATTTAGCATAAAAAGCAGATTTTCCCACCTGGACTTGAATGTGAGCCCTTTAGCTTCCCTGCAAGTAGTATGCCGGAAACAGCAGGAAATCAGAAAATATTCCTGCCATTTGAGGGCTGTAGCTAAAATTCAGTATGTGGGCTGCTGTCCAGCAGCATAATGGGGCTGGAGCTTGTTCCACAGTGACTGTGTGACAGTGGGAATGTCCTTTCTCTTTGATTTTATTTCCTTCCTCTGTAGAATAAAGAGCTTTGAGCACATGGTGTGTGGAGTGACCGAAGTTAGGACAAGACTTCAACCTTCGTGGGGCCAGCTTTGAAGCCAGAGGAACCCCCCCTTTCCTCGCACTCTGACTCACCTAGAGGACCTTGTGGTGGGCTGGTCCTTCCTGATCTGGGCTGGTGCTTATGAATAAATGAGGGATAAGTGGTCACCAGCCTGCACCCGACAGTCCTGTAACAGCCCTGTCCATCCTGAGAGGAGAGTATGAAGGATGGAGAGGGCTGATTCATAAAGTGTGGGGCTAAATGAGTCACCTTTGACAGACACTGGTGGCCCTTTCTTAGCAGTAATTCATCACTGAGACCCTACCTACTTAAACACAGGTTTCTCAACTTACCCTGGGCTTAAGAATCTCTTGGAGAATTTGTTTAAAAGGCAGAAAAACTTGCCACCAGGGAATCAGATTCATTAGCTCAAGTGTGGACCTAGGAGTCTGGATTTTTCTTGACTTGATGCCAATTTATTTTTTGAAACTTTTTTTTTCCCCCAGAAGATTTATTCATTTAACAGAGATAGAGAGCACAAGCAGGGGGAGCAGCAGAGGGAGAGGAGGAAGCAGGCTCCCCACGGAGCAGGGAGCCGGATGCAGGGCTTGATGCAAGGACCCTGGGATCATGACCTGAGCTGAAGGCAGACATTTAACCAACTGAGCCACCCAGGTGTCCCAAAGTAAAACATTCTTTGAATATGTAATATATTCATATGGATTGAAATCCAAAAGGTAGAAAGGGATATAAAGTGAACAAATCACCCCAACCCCTGTACCCCAGTCACCTAGTTCCCTTCCCCATGAGGCAAACAATATCTTATGTGTCTTTCCTGAGATAATCTATGAATATAAGAGCATATATGAATAAATGAAATCTGCATTTTAAAAAGAAGCATCTCTTGGTGATTCTAATATTGGGGGTCCCCAGATATAGTTGGAAAAATACACCTACTTCATGTTGGGTCCTCAAGCTAGGTGTGTGACCCGGCATTGCTCAGTCCTTCCTGCTCAGGATGTTTAGCAAGACTTTGCAAGGTGCCACCTTGAATGCCACGGGTGGGGCTCGGGAGCAATGTGGGCCTTGCCTAGGGGACCTGAATCCTGAGCTGCAGAGGGCAGGGCTGTGTTGTGGAAAAAAAGTATGAGAGCTTTAGGTCCTTTCATCTCCCTGCCATCAGCGGTGGCACCTGGCAGACACTGGATACCACAGCATGTAGACAAAGACCTGGTAACCCAAGAAGCGGCTTGGCCTCCCTGACCAGTCCCATCCCAGAAGAGCTGTAGGCCTCTGATTTCTTTAGGAGGCCCTGTGTGGAAGTGTCTTTTGTCTCCCTGGCGTCAGGAATCCCATCACATGCCTGGTGGTTAGGTGAGACAGGCGCCCCAGCCTTCTGGGGGGGGTGGCAATGTTCACCCAGCAGCAATGGGGTGGAGTCCCATAGAAGCCTGACTGGATGGCATGAGGTGGGGTGGGGGGGAGGGGGGCAGTGTTTTGCCACGAACTCTAACCCTTTTCCTTTAGCGTTGGCTTCATCCTATGGACCCAGGGGACTTCAGGGACCATCCCATACAAGAGTTCTGTGCACGCTGCACCCTGGATGCCTGGTTCCCCCTCCCAGAATCATGCAGGACTGCCTCACACACACGTTTTCGCTCAGTACCTGACTGCTGAGTGAATGCATTTTCGCCGCTAGGGAGGCCTCCTTTCCAGACTTGGGGTTTCGCTGCAGCAATGGCTCTTGTGGCCTGGAGGCCTCTTTAGAAAACAACGATAGGCAACAAGGCTGAAGAGCACTAAACTGTCCTGTTCTGGATCTGTTCTAAGACATAAAGCTGGGAAAGGGGGGCGCCTGGGTGGCTCAGGTCTGCTTTCGGCTCAGGTCATGATTTGAGTCCTGGCATCGAGCCTCCCCCCGCCCCCCCGCCCCCCGCATGGCTCTCTGCTCAGCGGGGAGCCTGCTCTCCGCCTACTTGTGCTCGCTCTCTCTGTCAAATAAATAAGTAAAATCTTAAAAAAAAAAAAAAGGCTGAGAAAGGGCAACACACTGCCCCTCATGGGTCATTGCGGAGAGTGAGCTAACGCATGCCGGGCCCAGGGGATGTCACTGAGACCCTAAAAGGAATCCCAGAGCGGTGACTGCCATCGCCCATCTGCCATTCTTCCTCCGGATTCCCTCTCCCCATCACGAAAGGGGAGCCACCCTCCTCAACATGAACCCCTCCGCGCCACACACCCACTCGCGGTTTCTAGGCTTTTCAGGACTGGGGTCTTTAATTCGGCTTAGGCCAGCCCCTGACTGAAGGACCCTTGCAGGCTGCAGAGTGCCCCAGTCAGCCCCGCATTCCTGCTTTCAGGACAGCGAGCCGCGCTTGCAGGGGTGCGGTGGGGTGGGGCGGGGGTGCGGGGGGCCGTGTGAGAACGAAGCCCCGCCCCCGCGACGTCGCGCCCGCCGCCTGCCCGCCCCTCCGTCCTTTGCCTGCGTCAGGCGATCTCGGCGGCCAGCCCCACCGGCTCTGTGACGCCAAGGGCGCCGGGGTCCTCGGCGCCTGCGCCCGCTCTTATAAAGGCCGACGCCGCGCCGCGCCGCCGTAGTGGCCTTGTTCTCCGCTTTTCTCCCCTAGTCACGGAGGCCGCTGAGTTTTTGTCAGCCTCCGACCCGCAGTCGGCCTGAGACCGAGCACCGTGAGTGGCCGCCGACAGAGCGGGAAGGGGCGGGGGCTCTGTAGATTGCGAGCTGGGTGGCCGCACGGCTGAGGCTTGGGCCTGCCGGAGGCGGGAAGCATTGGGCCTGGCCTAAGGCCCAGTGGAACCCGTCGCCCACCCTGTTCTCGGGAGGTGGCGGCAAGCCCCTCTCCTGGCCGCGCGTCCTCACAGCGCCTCGTGGGCGTAGGGGCTGGCGGGCGAGCGGGAGAAGGTGCGAGACGGGCCCGGGATTGGTCCTTCCTCGCACGGGGCGAGTGTCCGCCTGCGCGGAGCTAGGCTGCAAGGCCCAGGCGGCGGCCCGGAGCCTCCTTTGGCCGTGAGCCTGCCGGCGCCCGGGACCCGGGGCGGGGGTGGCGGCGGGGCTTTCAGTGGAGGCCCCTAAGCTGGCGTGGGCGTGGGCGCGTGTTTGTTGTTTTGGTGTCTGGAAGAAGCGTGGCGGTGGGAGTCTGGGAGCGCTGGATTTTCCGCTCCCATCCTTTCTCTTCTTTTTATCTGGCGTTACTAGTCACCGGTGCTGTTAACTGTGCTTGGGCTGCACGTTTCCCCAGCAGGCTGCCTGCTCCTTCAGAATATTTTTCTCCAGTATTTTGTCATAGCTTGGAGTTGGTGAAACAACTGTTGAAATAGCAGATGTTCTCACCATAGTGGTGTGACTTTTAGACTGCCCAATTCTTTCAAAGCCAGACACTTTTTTTTTTTTTTACAGGAATTGGAGGTTGACCTGGACAAGAGTCTCAGGTTTGGGTTTTGGGGTCATGAATTTTTCATCAGAGCCTCACAGTAGAGTGTATCTGTGTCATAGAGCAGTGCATACTTGTCCATTCAGCTTTCAAAAGATGTCAGAATTCGGGTCACTGAAAACACAGATGTTTTCTTTACGTTGTTGATAGAATCTACCTCATGCCAGTCACGGAGGTTGATTGATTTTCCAGATAAGGGACTTTAGGAATTGTCTTGCAAGCATGTCAAATCAAGATTTCGTCCGTTATCAATACAGTTTTGCGTTGAATTCTAGTTCTATGACATTAAAAAAAAATTCTCTTTGAGTGTTAAGTTGGGGATCACAAAATACATTTCGATTACAGATTAATCCATTGCTGCCTGCTTATTTAATAAGATCTCAGCTCCCTTAAGAGTAACCTAATACAGGAATTTGACTATGACTAAGCAGATCTGGTTATTTACCAAGAGTTATTTGAAAGAACTATGAAATGGTCATCGTGCTTAAAATTTTATCAGCAGTATTGCCAGACTTGTCTTTCTTTAGTGTTCATTCCAGTACTTTGGAATATAAAAAGAGTATAGAATGTTTTGTAATTAAAAATTGGGTTCACATTAAAATATTTCTTTGGGGGGTACCTTTTGTCATTGCCTTGTCACAGGGAAGGTCCTATGCTCTGGACCCTTCTTTATTGAATAGGACAACTGCATTATTGGCAAGCACTAAGCAACATGGAGGAACAGACATATTTGTGAACTGAAAAGTGAAATCTGATTTTCTTCAACCATGGATGAGTGAGAGCAGGATATATCAGTGGCTGATTTTAAAACATAGTTTTACCTTTTTGCTTCCTTTCCCTAACAGCTTATTTGGGAGATGGAAATAATTGTCTAAGAAAAGCCAAATGAATATTTTAACTGCTTTAATGGAGGCTTTAATCCTAAAATAGGTGCAGGGAATGTTTTAAATGCCAAATTCTACAGTCTTTATTTATTTATTTAAAAGATTTTATTTATTTATTTGACAGAGATCACAAGTAGACAGAGAAGCAGGCAGAGAGAGAGAGAGAGAGAGAGAAGCAGGCTCCCCGCTGAGCAGAGAGTCCGATGTGGGTCTCGATCCCAGGACCCTGAGATCATGACCCGAGCCGAAGGCAGAGGCCCAACCCACTGAGCCACCCAGGCGCCCCTAAATTCTACAGTCTTAATAGTGACATTGCAGGATTATGATTACCTGAGAAGCACGGTCATTTTAAAATCTGTATTTGATATTTGAAGGGATCATGAAGTAATTATCAGGTATTGCTGCCCTTCCTTCTTCCCTCAAGAATCTGAAAATAGATTGATTGCTTAGAACTTTAAATTGTTAAGAATTGGTTTTTGTTTTGTTTTTAGTTTTTGCTAGAACTTAAGTCCTTTGTAGTTAATTGCTTAGGCAATTTTTATCTAAGAGGTATCTTTTTCCCAATGATTCACAATTAATCTGAGTTAATAAATACATTTTTTTAAAGATTTTATTTATTTATGTGAGAGAGAGAGACAGAGAGCACGAGAGGGGAGAAGGTCAGAGGGTGAAGCAGACTCCCCGTGGAGCTGGAGCCTGATGTGGGACTCGATCCCGGGACTCTGGGATCATGACCTGAGCCGAAGGCAGTCGCCCAACCAACTGAGCCACCCAGGTGCCCCAATAAATACATTTTTGAAGCAAGTAACAGGTAATTTCTATGAGGATTTTAGCAGGAAAAACTTGGACACCTGGACAGTCAGTAATGAAAGATACAAAGGCCTATTAAATTTAAGTACCTTATTTGGTTTAGCAGATTAGATTTATTCTTAAAGATATTTTTATCTTATATATTTTACATTGATGTAAACATAAAACAAGAATCTCATACCCTCTTTGGATCACAACTCATTTTTCAATGGTAAGACTCACTATTGGAAAGTTAGTATTTTATTTGGTAGCTTTGTTTATTTTGGATTGACCACCCTCTGGTTTGCAGGTTGATTGTGGCAGCTAACTATTCAGATGAGAATAGTCCATATTCAGTGACAGCAGAAAGGCAGGCAGAGGGGTGCCTGGGTGATGCAGTCAGTTAAGCCTTCAGGTCTTGGTTTTGGCTCCAGTCATGATTTCAGGGTGATGGGATCGAGCCCCATGTGGGGTTCCATGCTCAGCACAGAGTCTGCTTGAGATTCTTGCTCCCTCTGTCCCTCCCTCATGTGGGTATGTGCACGCATGCATTGTTCCTCTCCTGCTCTCTTTAAAATAAATAAATTTTTAAAAATGCAGGCACAGACTAAATAAGTTTATTTTAAATATATTTTGCATTAAAAATGTAGACTGTAAAAAAAATGTAGAATGTAACTCTTAAATTTGTATCAGTAGTAAGTTCAGTAGGGCAAGCCTTAAAAACTTGTGTTCCTAGGAGCTATACTTTGAAAAAATTGATAGCAACACTTCTGTGCTGGCCTGTGAATAACCACTTTTAGTGTTTTACAGGGTTATATAGATAACTACATGGCCTTAGGATTTTATACATAATTTCTAAAAACAGACTAGTTGATGAAATGTATAAAATGAATCTCTCTTAAATTTCAAATTCAATATAATACTTTTTTTTAGATGCCTTCAATTAAGTTGCAGAGTTCCGATGGAGAGATATTTGAAGTTGATGTTGAAATTGCCAAACAGTCTGTGACTATCAAGACCATGTTGGAAGGTAAGTTTATTAGAAAACCTCGGTCAGGGAAAGAGGAAGTAATATTTAGTTGGAGATAACCTGTGAACATTGAATTTATATATGTCTCAATTTGTTATTAAATCCTCAAAAGTATGAAGGAGTCAAGTTTATATTTTTTAAATTAAAGAATCAAATGCCTCTTTCTGATATGGGACATCCTTTCTCCATTGTCTGAATTAATGGATTTTTTTTCATCTAGGGAAGACCATAAGCTAATATTGAAGTGATTTCCAAGCATCAGACAATGGCCCAATTCTGTTTCAAGTGAATTTGGATTTACAGTTTCTAATGAGAAAAAAGGCTCTGAAAAAGAGATACCTTCCTGTATGGTATCTAAATACAGTACTTGATTTCAACAGAGAAGTAAGCTGAGTAGATGGTAAACTGAGATGTCTTTTTTTTTTTTAACCAAGTTTTCCATTTTGTCCATTTTGTCATTCCTCTGAAACTGCTGCAAAGCATATACACAGCACATTGAAGAGGTAAAGTTAGAAAACAGGTCCTGAAACATTTTGAAACTTTAGTTAAAATTAACCAGTGGAATGGTGGACATTAACAGTATATGGAGACATTACAATTTGATTTCTAGCATTGGTGGAAAAAAAAATAACAGTAATAAGATTTCTCTTTAGTATTCAGATATCAAAGGTTTTCATGTAGCTTATGCTTAAGAGAAAAGTTACGTGTGAAGCACTAGCTATGGGGGCAAAGGAAGGTAAGTGTGAAATAGTCTTTGCTCTTGAAGAATTTTTAAACTAGAAAGGGAGAAAGACACCAAACAAGACAGGCTGTCACATGTAATTAGTGTATTAGTGTAGTGTGCCAAGGGGGCTGGATTCCATCTTGGCTGATGTTATTTTTCAAGCTTGAGGAGAAACTACAGTGGATAGTGCTAGTGAGATGGTATTTTCAAATCTAGTAAAATTAGAATGTTTTGGGAGATTATTTTGAAGTAAAGTAGATAAACTATGTTAGCGAAAAGTAGAGTTGAGGTTTTTAGTTGGGGTTTATTGGTGTGGAATGAGATTGTGATACTGTAGTTGGTAAAACTCAAGAATGGGTTTGAGAGAAATGGAAAGTGACTTTGAGATGACCATGTTAGGTATGTTCAATCCGCCCTCCCACTTCCCCAGAAGATTTTTGTAACAGTCTACTAGGCAATTGAGTAGTATGTGGATCTTGGCCTCTGAGCTGTGGACTGCTGGAGATACATAGACTTTGTGTGGTGGATTATAGGAGTATTTATGGGAGTAAATGAGGTTGGCAGTCAGCTATATAGTACCAATCATGTGGTGCTTAGAGTTCTCTATCCTGGTAACTTAACTAAATAGATGACTTCTATTTTGTTGTAAACCCCTTGGTATATATCTCAGTCACTGTTCATCAAGTACCTGTTGAGTGAAGAACTTTGGTATGGTCAAATAAAGAGTGTGAAAGCAATCCAGGTGTCCCTAAAGGCAGGTGAATAAGGCTTTATCTAGAAGATGTAGAAGTTGATACCAAAATTGCTGCCTGAATACTTGCTTTGGCAATGAAAGTGCTCTTTATTTCATGTCGTTGGTGTCTGGCACACTGATCTCTCCTGTGCTGCTTCAAAGAGGCATTTGCCTAGTGTAAGCACATAGGGCTCCTTGAAGGTTTTCCATGCCTCCTTTGATCACTGAAGCAAGTGGAGTGATAGCAACAGTTAAATGATTCTTTTCTTCCATAGCCTTTGGGCATCAAAGGTGAATGGCCTTAAGTACCAGTGGCTTATATAGAATTCTAGCCTGTTCAGGATTGGAGTCTATTGAATTTGGCATCTGCAGTATCTCTGATTATGAGTTTTTTGTGACTTAGAAAACAAAACCTAATCACAGGATAATCAGAAGTGAAAATCTTGGCATGTATACATGTGGATTGACTGATTCGTTCAGGCCCAGGATGTGGTATCACTATACAGTTATCTTTCAGAAGTCCTTGAAACTAAATAGCTTAAAGGCATGACTGTTGATACTTGTGCATTCAGTCTAAAAGTAGAAAAGACATTGCGCATCCTTAGTTTAAATGCTAGAGAAGTGATCCTAAGGCCCTTATTTTTAATACGACTTAAAAGCCTTCTTCCAAATAATGTTTGGATCTAAACCAGTTGGTCTTCTGTATTATATTTCCTGTACTATCTTGATTCCCCAAACACACAAGTATTTTATATAGTGTAACTTCTTATTCTCTCCTGATTAAGAATAGTTCATACTAGTACAGGAAAAGCAAAAGTGGGCTTAGTCCAAATTGACACAGTCATTTTTATAGTTTTACTCTAGGTTGAGATGGGATCAGGGAATAACATTGGTAGAAAGGAGGAGAGTAAATGAGTGATCCATCTCTCCAACAAAATAAGATAAATTTTGAATATGCTTTGCTCTTTACCACTCCACTGAAACTGCTTGCTGAGCTCAGTGGCCTCCATGTTCTCAAGTGCATCGTTTTCTGTTTGATTTCTTATCTAGACCAGTTGACCCCATTTGATCATACCCTTCTACATTCCACTTCCAGGATATTTTACTGAGCTTTTTGTCTTCTCATCTTTAATGCTTGTAGTTCCCGAGGACTGGCGTAATCATTGGACCTTTTCATTATATTTATACTCCTTCGTTTCCTTGGTTATCTCACTTAGACTGTGTTATAAGTGTTATAAGCTATCTATACATCAGTTCCCCAAGCTATCCTCTTTTGATTTTTAGACTTGGCATATTTAACTGCTTGGTCTACTTGCATACCTTTATAGGTACCTCAGACTTAGGAAACTAAGTTCTTAATTCCCAGCCCTTCAAAATAACAGTTCTCTGATAGCCTTCCCCATATCAGTTAATGGCAACTCCAGTGGCAGTTTCATCCATCGAGTTCTTCATGTCATAAACCTTAGTCTTCCCTTACTCACATTGTACTTGCCATCTGTTGGCAAATCTTTTTGCCTCTACTATCAAAATGCATACATAATTGGATCATTTCTTCTTCAATAGCTGTAAACCTGTACAGGCCACCATCTTGTGCTAGGATTATTGCCAGCCCTGTAGTTGATTTCCTTCTTTTCTCTGCTCCTCACTGCCATCTCTTCCCAATACAGTAGCCAAAATGTTTGAGACCCTATTAACCATCAGGTCTCCTGTCACTAGTCTCATCTAGTTCTTTCACCCTTGCTAACCATGCTCTAGTAACACTAGATTGCTTTAGTGTTACTAGAACATGCCAGAATGTCCTATCAGAAGGCCTTTGTGTTTGTGACTTCTACTGCTTAGGTGTTCTCTCTCCTTTAGGATTTTACTACATAGTATCATCTTGTCAGACATCTTGAGCAGATCTATCTAAAATTGTAACAATTCTTTCCTATCCTTACATATGCATTGCTGACTCTCCACTGCCTAGGACACCTGTTACATATCAAAAATTCAAATGGTTTGAACACTGGCCATGTCAGCATAACTGATACTCAGCTATAAGCAGTGTAGAGCTGACGTAACTTTTGGGCTCTAATATTGGTACTTGCTAACTACTAATTAATTGTGGGCAGCTTTTTAAGTCATGTAGAAACTGGAGGACAGACACATTTGGCATGAAAAATACTCTTATTTAGAATCTTTACATAATAGGGATTTTAATTTTAATTTTAATTTAAATTTTAATTTAAGTTTTTTCTTTGAACTTAACCAATCACTTTGAGAATTTGAAAGTTAGGCTTTTTATCAGAACAACCTGTAGATTCAAAATTATAGATAATATGTATACGATGAATAATGGGTATACACTGAAATTGAATCCCTCAAACCACATTGTTGTTAACTTCCCTACACATAATATTAATAATTTGTTACATATACTTCTGGAGATATTTTAAATCTAAATATATAAGCGTAGGGACACCTGGGTGGCTCAGGTGACTAAGTTAAATGTCTGCCTTTGCCTCAGGTCATGTTCCCAGGGTCCTGGGATCAAGCCCCATGTACCAGCTCCCTGCTCATCGGGGAGTCTGCTTCCCCCTCTTCTGCTCCCCCTGCTTGTGGATTTTTTTAAATAAATAAATATATATGTCTATACCCATTTTATTTAGATAACATTTTCTTATACCTGGCTTTTAATAGCTTTAATCCTGAAATCATAACAAGTATATATGGAGCTGCCTGCCTTACTTTTGTCAGTGGCTGCATGATTTGTTGTGTATGTATATATACATATTTGGGCTTCGGGTTTTAATAGATTGAGATTCTGTTACTTGAAATGCTTATTATTCTGTTTTTCCTTTATATAGTTTTGTGTGGTTTATGGACCTCTTGTTAGGAACTGCTAATTTTTAAATGCTCGTAAGAGAACTATTTTAAGTAGAATACTTTTCATGTTTGTTACTTGTTTGAGATATTTGGTTGGTGTAAATATTAGAATTGGGAAATAATGACAAGTCTCTTGCTTTTCTTAGATTTGGGAATGGACGATGAAGGAGATGATGATCCAGTTCCTCTACCAAATGTTAATGCAGCAATATTAAAAAAGGTAAGGCGACAAACTGTGTACTTGAATATGTACATTTCTTTTGTCATTGAACATCTGGGCGGTCTTCCTATATTGCTACATAGGTAGCTTCCTTACATAGGCAGATGAGGACTCTAAATATTTTTTGTAATTATTTAATCAGGCCCTGTGAATATTTGATTGGAGTAGTCTTTTTTTTTTTTTTTTTTTTTTTTTTTTGAGTAGGTTCCATCCTCAGTGCAGAGCCAACGTGGGTCTTGAACTTAGCACCTTGACATCAAGACCTGAGCTCAGATAAAGAGTCGGACTGAGCCACCCAGTCACCCCGAGTTCTGCAGTCTTTTGTTGTTGTTTTTTGATTAACATATAATGTATTACTTGTTTCAGGGGTGGTTTTGTAGTCTTTTTGATTAACATTTAAATTACTGAAGTATGACTGTATGTGCTTAGCAAAAAGGAAAAATTTTTTTGTTTGTCCACTGGATAGCTATAGCCTCAAAGGAGCTTGAGAACAAATGTATCCCCACCCTTGATCACCTTACCTTGTGTTTTAAGCATAAAAGGCTCTTGACATTGAATAGAATCTTAGTGTTTCAGGGCATATGGCTCCATAACAGAACCAGGTATTTAATGGGATACTCATTTGGAGAAACAGCACCCAATTTTTCCAAGGCAGAGGAAATTAACTAGGCTTAGAAATGGGAATGGTTGGTTCCATTTGGCCCTTTTCTCGGAGATTTTCAAAAGTCATTAGCCATACGCAATTTCATCTTCTGCTTTCTCTTGACCCTGGTGTGAGATGCAGCTGTGCTGCATATTTTTCCATATCTTACCGTAATTGACTATTATCAGTTCTTTTAATTGCCCTGAACTGGGTAAAAAGTGATTCTCTAAGCCTGAACATTTTTTATGCATGTTACTGACCATTTATATTTTCTTCTTTGTTTTCCCTTGCATGTCTTTCTTACGGGCTTTTAAAAAATTGTTATAAATAGATAACATAAAAATTACCATTTTTAACTTCCTTACGTGGACAATTCAGTGGCATTAAATATGTTTACACTGTTGTGCAGTCACCATGACTTACTGTCTCCAGAAAATTTTCGTCATTGCAAACTGAAACTGTACCCTTTAAACATCTCCTCAGTACTCCCTGCCTCCAGCCCCTTGTAAACACTATTCTGTTCTCTGACTCTATGAATTGGACTATTGAGGGTACCTTCTAAAGTGGGATTATACAATATTTATCTTTTTGTTTCTGGTTTATTTTACTTTGCATAATGTTTTCAAGGTTCATCCATTTTGTAGTCTAGTGGGCTTTTTTTTTTAAAGATTTTAAATTTAAAAAAAAATTTTAAGATTTTATTTATTTATTTGACACACAGAGATCACAAGTAGGCAGAGAGGCAGGCAGAGAGAGAGGGGGAAGCAGGCTTCCTGCTGAGCAGAGAGCCCTATGCGGGACTTGATCCCAGGACCCTGAGATCATGACCTGAGTTGAAGGCAGAGGCTTAACCCACTGAGCCACCCAGGTGCCCTTCTAGTGGGCTTTTTTTTTTTTTTTTTAAGATTTTATTTATTTGACAGAGAGAGAGATCACAAGTAGGCAGAGAGGCAGGCAGAGAGAGAGGAGGAAGCAGGCTCCCCGCTGAGCAGAGAGCCCCATGCGGGGCTCGATCCCAGGACCCTGGGATCATGACCTGAGCTGAAGGCAGAGGCTTTAACCCACTGAGCCACCCAGGCGCCCCTCTAGTGCTTTTTATAGGAGTCATTTATATAGCATTTCTATCACTTTGTGTTCTCTTATGTCGTTTTACAGTATTTTATGGTTTAGAAGGTTTATATTTTATGTAGTTGGAGCTTCTGGGTTTTATCTTGCAATTAACATTATATTTTATACTAACGTAAAGTGCATCTAAAAGGACTTATGTTTGCACTCATTCAAGTGCCAGGTATTTTTTAGGTGCTGGAGGTATAGCAGTGAACCAGAGACAATCTTTGCCCTTAGGGAATTAACATTCTAAAACTGTGGGGAAATGTATAATGTAAGAAATATGTCAGATGGGAAAGCTATGGATTATAAGTGGGGCTCAGACTCAAGATCCTGAAATGAAGAATCACATGCTCTGCTGACTGAGCCAGCCAGGTGCCCACTTTTTAGTGATTTTTAAGATTTATATTCTAGAGGGTAATCCATTGCTGCTTGTTCATGTTGCACATATTTTCCACTCATTATCCTGTCTGACTTCATGTATTTTTTTGTGCAGGAGCTTTTTAATGTGGTCGAAGTAATCTTTCTGCCTGGTTTTCTTTTAAGATCTTTTAGCCTCTAAGGTTGTGAAGATTCCTCAAGCTTCAGTTTTGCTTTTTAAGCTCAGCCAGTAATTGCTTACTCAAGTCAGCTTCTAGCTAGCTCTTAGCCCATTGTAGGAGTAACTCTGCCCCAGTAGTGGAACGAGTACCTTGTGATGTAATGCCACAAAGGAATGAACTTTCTTTGTTCCAGGTCATTCAGTGGTGTACCCACCACAAGGATGACCCCCCTCCTCCTGAGGATGATGAGAACAAAGAAAAGAGGACAGATGATATCCCTGTTTGGGACCAAGAATTCCTGAAAGTTGACCAAGGAACACTGTTTGAACTTATTCTGGTATGTTTTTTAATGCATTCTTTAAGATATCTCTAGTTCAGAGCTTTATCACTTGTAAGCGAGTTTGTTAAATTCATTGTTACTGAACTTTAATTGTCTCTAAACTCAAATGCAGTGATATATTTAAATTCATATATTAACAATCACGTTAAATGCAAATGGTCTAAAGACAACAAGTCAAGGGTACAGATTATCACATCGGATTAAGAAAAAAAAAATTAAGCTATGCTGTCTCCAGAACACCCACTTTAAAGACACACTTAGATTTACAGGGTGGAAGAAGAGTGAATTACGCTACTGGTAATCAAAAGAAAACTGCAGTGACTATTTTAAAGTAGATTTCAGAGCAAAGAATATCACTGAGGTTAAAGAGGGTCATTGCATAATGATAAAGGGATCAGTCCATTATTAAGAGGCTAGTATGGTCCTAAATGCTAAAAGAATTTCCAAAAAGTGAAACAAAAACTAATAGAACTCAAAGGATAAATAGATAAATCCACTGTCTGCTGTCTATCCTTAATTTATAAAACAAGTAGAATGAGGAAGGATATAGAAGTTTCATATAATACTATTGACAAACTAGTTCTGATAGACATTTAGAACATTAAATCTCATGACAGTAGAATACATCGTCAGGTGTATACTATTAAGATCGACATGTTCTAGGTAAAAAGTCTCAAATTTGAAAGGATTCAAGCCATACACACTGATTTATGATCACAGTGAAATTAAATTAGAAGTCCATGAGCGAAAGCTATCTGGAAAAACTTAAGGAACTCCTCAGTAACCTATGAGTCAAAGAAGAAATCAAAAGAAAAATTGGAAGAGAGAATTAGAAATTTTATGCCAGAAAGTATTTTGATCTGAATGGAAATAAAACCCAACTTATGAGAATGTGTGAGATGTAGCTGAAGTAGTATTCAGAGGGAAGTTGGTAGGTGAAGCACTTATATTGGAAAAGAAGAAAAGTTTCATTAAAGAAAAAAGGAAAGGAAAAAAGTTTCAAATCAGTGATCTAAGTTTTTACCTTAAACTAATCAAAGATGAAATTAAACCCAAAGAAAGGAAATGTTAAAGGTAAGAGCAGAAATCTATATAAACAGAAAACAGAGAAAACCAAAGAATCCAAAAGCTTATTCTTTGAGAAGATCAGTAAAATGCAATGCTGTTACTGCTTCTGCCTCCTTAAATATTTTTGTCAAGATTTACCATGTGGTGCTTGTGTGCCCATGAGAACACACATACACACACCCACAAGTAGTGGCCATTCTTCACCATTTAAGGTAGTGTGGTTTGCTTAAGGCAGCAGTAGGATTCCCTATTACAGAAGGTGTAATGAAGGGGATGTATGAAAATATTTCACAAAAGAAGCCGATTTTCCCTTTAATTTCACAAGCTTAACTAGTATTTTTAGCATAATTAGGTATGGATTTACAGTCACTAACCTTGGATTTAGTTTAAAACATTACATATACTTTAATGAAAACAATCACTTCCAGGCTGCGAACTACTTAGACATCAAAGGTTTGCTTGATGTTACATGCAAGACTGTTGCCAATATGATCAAGGGGAAAACTCCTGAGGAGATCCGCAAGACCTTCAATATCAAAAATGACTTTACTGAAGAAGAGGAAGCCCAGGTAGGTTGCTCACGGCTTATTTCTGATCACATGCTTTAAAAAAAAATAAAACTCAAAACATGCCTGGAGAAGATGTGTCTCTATCAAGGAGACTTGATTTGAAGGATGGTAATAGGTACTTTCTCTGTCATAAAAATACTCTCTTGTTGAGAGACTGGTCTGTCTGTGAGTCTAACCACTTACATGCTTCTGTTCTTGTATAAGCATAAGAACAATTAGTTTTCAACCATAGGGGCTCTTTGGTATTTCCTCCTTCATAGTCCCTGGTTTGGGCACCTGGGACCTTAAAGGTAACCCATAACTGTGTGACTTCAGAATAGCAACCCCTGTGGGTGTTCTGCCAGGATACTTGAAAGCTAAAACTTATGAATGGGAGAAGAAATGAATGAATCACAATGTTGACACAGCTACAAACTGAAATAATGTGAATGAAGTATTTGAATTTGCTGTTAGCTCTGGTGTCTGAAACTTTAATTGCCCATTGCCTTTGCTTTTTTGATAATTTCAGCAGGGCAGAATTAAAAAAAAAAACCTGGGGAGGCGAAGAAGGTTAAGGAGGTGTACTCGTAACTGGATATTTTTCTTGTTTTCTGTCTGTCTCTTTGTGACACTTCTCACAGGCTGTTAATGAGTCATTAGGTAGTAGTCTTAAGACTACTTAAGGTACTTCCTTATATCTGTCTCTTCTAGGTACGCAAAGAGAACCAGTGGTGTGAAGAGAAGTGAAATGTTATGCCTGACACTGTAACACTGTAAGGATTGTTCCAAATACTAGTTGCACTGCTCTGTTTATAATTGTTAATATTAGACAAACAGTAGACAAATGGCAGCAGCGAATCAGTTGTTTAAGCAGAATATTGTCCTCCTTGCATGTGTAGTTTGAGTACAGATTCCAAACTTACGGCTGAGTTTCTTCTAGTACGATCAAAAGTTTTTTTTCTTTGCTCTAAATAAACCTGAACTGTGGGTTCTCTGTAGAAGGTGGCATTTTGGGCTTTCCCTCTCTTTGTAAAGCGATTTCTGCCTAGTTTATTGTCTAGTTAACTTTAGTTTAATGACCTTTTAAAAGTTGGCATTGTAAATAAAACAAGTTGAAAAAAGTTTTCTGAAATAGAATTAACAACATATTATCTTTATTCATGAGTTGGAAACTGGAAAAAGGCTACTTGAGGTAAATGTTTTGAGTGGGATTATTAGGGTGTCTCCTGGCTTCCTGGAGTCAAGGAGTACCTCTGGTATTGATTAGCCTCTATGTAGCAGGGTTCCCTTAATTGGATCTAAGGACTTGTTTTTGCATTTTTAATTCTCAGCTTTGAATATGTTGGCTAGAGACTCAGTTACTACTAAGCTTGTGGTTGGGGGGGAAATGTAACTAGCCAGTCTGTTAGCTTTTCGATTAAAAAAGACAAATAACCCATGTGGTGTGTCATCTTTTTATAATCAGTGATCCCATGTGGGGGAAACTTCACACTACTTGCATGTAAAAAAATAATTTAACCTTTAACGTTAAAGTGTCTGGAAAAACCTAGAAAGCATCCATCATGAATGCAAGATACTTTCAATAAAAAATAAGTTACGTAGTAGGTGGTAAATGGTTTGCTTTTTTGTACTTAACTGTGTCTCTTCACTTATTAAATTTTTTAAAAAATTTATTTATTTGTCAGAGAGAGGGAGAGAGAGAGAGCAAGCACAGGTAGACAGAGTGGCAGGCAGAGGGAGAGGGAGAAGCAGGCTTCCTGCCGAGCAAGGAGCCCAATGTGGGACTCGATCCCAGGACGCTGGGATCATGACCTGAGCCGAAGGCAGCCGCTTAACCAACTGAGCCACCCAGGCGTCCCGTCTCTTCACTTATTAAATGAGTTAAGTATATATGTGGTCGTGTAGCTGGAGACAGCTTGCAGGAAGTTCATGTCCTAGCTTGCTGGAGGCTGCTGACCTAGCAGCTGGGTTCTGATAGACTCGTGTCTCTCCTTATTGTCACGATCTGGTTCACTGGAACCAGTGCTTCAGTTCTTAACTGGTGTGTGTGGCTGTACAGAACTGCACTGCCACTGTTTACAGTAGAACGAAATTGTCCTAGTGCTTGAGATGGCTTACAAATTGTTATGTCTTTCTTTCCTCCTTGTGTTTCCTTTTTTCTTGCTTTCCTATTTAGCATCGTCTGTATTCACATGTAGTCTTACTGCATTCTCTTCATGTTTACTTAGTGAGCTGTTTTGGCTCAGATTATTCGCTGATAGTAGTTTGCTTTTATAGTTCATTTCTCGTTTGCCCCGAATCTGTATCTGACTTAATAAAGTCCCATATGCTGTCTCAGATGAATTCCTATTTGTTGTCTTTACCAGAGATTGCAAGTTACAGCTCATGTGTGGATGAAATCCAGCCCACAACTTATTTTTGCAGTCTTTGTTTTGATTTTATGTTTTTAAAGGATTATTAAGAACTAAATATAGGAGACTGAATTTGACCAACAAGCCTAAAATGTTTACTCCCTGGCCTTTGAGAGAAAAAGTTTGCCAGCCCTTTTAACTTCTTCTGGATTCCTCATTCCGTTTATTCTCAGGAATTAAGCTTGTTTTCCATTGTCCTGGGTTCACTTGGGAAGGTAGCAGAATTCAGTTCTAGTTGGAGTATCTTACCTGTTAATTACCACCATAAGGGTCAGTTCTTGCACAGAGTGTAACCACCCCCCAGCAAGATCTCTAGCATGATCATGAAAAACAGAACTCTTAACTGAAAGTTCAGGATCATTAACACATGCCTTGTCTAGTTTGGAAAGGAAATAACGGCTTCCAGGAAACAAAAGCTTATTCTCTATTCTCAATCTGTATAACCCCCAAGGATGGTTGGGATTACAGGACTAAATAATGGCACTACCCATATTTAAAGGACACTGGGATTTTTTTGAATAGGTAAGATTGAGTGGACAGATAATATGGTAGTTAAGATTTTTGTTCCCTTCCTGATTTTCTGTAGACTGTGGCCCTAGGCTTTAAAAAAAAACATCCTGATGGGGCGCCTTGGTGGCTCAGTGGGTTAAAGCCTCTGCCTTTGGCTCAGGTCATGATCCCAGGGTCCTGGGATTGAGCCCCGCATCGGGCTCTCTGCTCAGGGGGGAGCCTGCCCCCGCCCCCCCGGCCTGCCTGCCTCTCTGCCTACTTGTAATCTCTGTCAAATAAATAAATAAAATCTTAAACAAACAAACATCCTAATAATCTTAAACTCAGGTTTGGTAAAGATCTAACCACTCACATAAGAAAATAGGCCATTTTTGGGCGTTGTGTGCCCACATCAGTCATAAGTAGGGTGTTCAGGGGCCCTTTAGGCTGGCTGCCACATGCTGCCTGCCCTGTTTGCTCTCGCCTGCTGGTTGCTTACTGTTTCTTTAATAAGTCTAGCAAGAGTTTTCTAGGCCCTCACCTTTCCCAGGGAAAACAAGTGGCTTTTTCCCATTATCCTCAATAGCCAAACATATCTCCAGAGATACATACACTCTTTCCAACCTGCTCACTTCCCATCTATTCTGAACTAATACTGTGGCATGAAGTCATACTGTGAGGCTGGACTCCTGTTTCTGCCTCTTAGTGCCTACCTGGCCTGTGCTAAGTTGGAAATGGTAGTTATGTGCAGAGTGGTGCTGTTGGTGATGAAGACTCCTGTGTGACAGTTCTTTGGCTTCTCAGCTTTTCATTGACTATATCACTTATGATTAAGAGGAAACCAAACTTCTTCTGAATACTAGCTTATTCGTCTTTCCCTGACATTGTCATGGATTAAGGATATGCCCCCTCAAACAGATTCTGATAATTCCTACATTGTAGAACCAAGTTATGTCATTTGAAAACTATTATATTTTATTAGCTTGCCTTTATAAATTTACCTTTAATACACAAGGTGAGTATTGCTTTGCAATTTTTATATTTTTCCAAAGATCCACAAAGTCATCCCAATAAGATAAAGATTCCTGAGTAGCACTGCAGCTGTGATCTGTTGATTCTGCATCTGTGGGAACATAATCAGCTGCTGGAATTAAACGAGATCTTTACTGTAATTTGGTGGGATGATTAGGACTGCACCCCAGTAACATGAAGTAATGGTGATGCTGAGTTTAGACTGGAACTAGTTGGAGAAGAAGGAGAGTAAGTCCTATGAGCATGTGACTCAGGGCAGGCAGATATTCCAAACCACATGATCTCTTAGTGTACCTTTTTTTTTTTTTTTTTTTTTTGAGATTTTACCCATTTATTTGAGGGAGAGAGAGAGAGCATGAGAGCAGAGTGAGAGGCAGAGGGAGAAGCAAAATCCCCACCATGTAGGGAGTCCAGCATGGGGCTTGATCCCAGGACTCTGAGCCGAAGGTGGACCCTTAACCGACTGAGCCACTCAGACACCCCGATCTCTTAGATGACTTAAAAATGAGCCAGCTCTATAGTTTGCTGATCCAAGGGAAACTAAGAAATTAGATAGTTTGCCTAGACTCTTAACAGGGTGATTTATACAGGGATAGGAAGTAACTTCCACAAGTTAAGAACTGAGAGAGCTGCAGACCTCTTGATCTGAGCATTGTTCACTCTGTCTGTGGCCAGAGAAGCTTTTATATTTGGAAGCTTAACTTCTGCCACCACTTCCCACTTGAAGATGTTTCAGATCTTTCTTTTTTTTTAAAGCTCCCTATATATATATTTTTGTTGTTGTTAAGATTTTTTTAAATTTTTTTTTTTTTTTTTTTTTTTTTTTTTTAAATTTTTTTTTTTTTTTTTTTTTTTTTTTTTTTAATTTTTTTTAATTTTTTTTTTTTTTTTTTTTTTTTTTTTTTAAAGATTTTATTTATTTGTCAGAGAGAGAGAGCGAGCACAGGCAGACAGAGTGTCAGGCAGAGGGAGAAGCAGGCTCCCTGCCGAGCAAGGAGCCCGATGTGGGACTCGATCCCAGGACGCTGGGATCATGACCTGAGCCGAAGGCAGCCGCTTAACCAACTGAGCCACCCAGGCGTCCCGAGATTTTTTTTTAAATTTATTTGACAGAGATCACAAGTAGGCAGAGAGAGAGGAGGAAGCAGGCTTCCTGCGGAGCAGAGAGCCCGATCCTGGGCTTGATCCCAGGACCCTGAGATCATGACCTGAGCCGAAGGCAGAGGCTTAACCCACTGAGCCACCCAGGCGCCCCGCTCCCTATACATTTAAATGGGAAAGAATCTAATGTCTTCCTGTGAAGTTGCTTGCGCTTTAAAAAGATAATCTTCAGGGGCACCTGGGTGGCTCAGTGGGTTAAGCCGCTGCCTTCGGCTCAAGTCATGATCTCAGGGTCCTGGGATCCAGTCCCACATCGGGCTCTCTGCTCAGCGGGGATCCTGCTTCCCTCTCTTTTTCTCTCTCTCTCTATCTGCCTGCCTCTCTGCCTACTTGTGATCTCTGTCAAATAAATAAAAATAAAATCTTTAAAAAAAAAATAATCTTCAGTTATTTAGTTTGTATGAAAACTGATTTCTAGCTAATACAGAAGAGAATAAGGGAAAAGATTGTTAGTAAAGGGAAAGCCTATGAAATGGCTGAATCTCTAAAGTGTAGCTCCTGGCTTCTCCTTTGTAGGAAGTGTAAGACATGGTTTTCCTCTTGGGAGCTTTTGGTGGAGCTAAGGAGGCAAAACAAATACTGCCAGGAGAGGATGAGGAGCTATAATAAAAACGTTCCAAGACAGAACAAGATGAATGAGAAAATGGGGACTCTAGGGCTGGAAGGGTCTAAGAAAGTGTCCATGAAAAGAAACTAATTTGGTGGTTTTGGTTGGAGATGGAGGGATGCCAAGGTGAGGGGGGAAAGCAGTGCTCAGTCTGGAACTATAAGCTTAGGGTTGGGTGTCAGATCTGCTGGAGAATATAGGCTGGAAAGAGACATTGTGTTGGATTAGTGATAGAATTTTGGTGACTGTCCAGGAAGAATGTTGATCAGACCTATGTCAGGCAGTACAGTTCTTGGGTGGTTGAACTAAAATATGTGTATTTTTAAAATATTTATTTACTTGATAGAGACAGTGAGGGAAGGAACACAAGCAGTTCGGGAAGCTGGAGAGGGAGAAGCAGGCTTCCCGCCAAGTGAGGAGCCTGTTGTGGGGCTCGATCCCAGAATCCTGGGATCATGACCTGAGCTGAGGGCAGATGCTTAACAACTGAGCTACCCAGGCGCCCCCTTAAATATTTTTTTAGTACTCTACTAAAGGATTGTGATGGGGGTTTTGCAGTTGGAGTCCTAATTGATGCCTTTGTTTACTCTTGTTGAAAATTACTCTAACAGGCAGAATGAGTAAGAGAACTGGATGTGCATAGCATGACAAATGATGTGAGAAGTTTTAGAACATATCCAGTAGCCCGACATCGATCGGTTTGGACACCTAAGCAGGATAGACTGTCCTTACTGTTGAGCAGTCAGTGGATATGAACCTTATCGGTGGCATAAAGGTGTTGGTCAGGGAGCTCTTGTTTGATGAATTTCCAGTGTGGGACTTGAGTGATAGTCTAACTCACGGGTGACGTACGTGCTGCCTTGTGGCATCTTACACTGTTGGCTACATCTGGTGTGTGCCAATCCCGAGAGGCATTTTGTGGTGGGAATATTGAATATAGTTGCTTATAACAGTATCTCTTGGTACATTCTATGGTTCTCATGACCTTCTGACACTGCTTAACTTGAAATTTTCACAAGTATTTACTGAGCACCTGATCTGTATGCCAGCCTGCCTCCTCTTTCACTCTTGAGAATATGCCTAGTCCATAAAAGTGCTCTCAGTGTCAATACTTACCTCCTGTATCGGGGAAAGTCTTATTTGTCCTGCTGCATATGCTCTTGTACAGCTTCTCTTACTTGCTTCAAATGCTCTACAGATACTACTGTCCCAGGAAGCTTAGAGGATGGGTGAGAGCAGAGAGCACTACACTGTCAAAAACTACATTTAAGAGGAGTTTCCAGAGTGGCCTTTGCTTGCTTGCTTGGTTTCCTTACTTTGTTCCTTTGACCTAATTCCTCCTCCAATTTCTCCCCTTCCTCTACCCATTCCTCCCCTCCTCTAACCACCTCCCCCCGCCGCCCACCCCAAAATTGACTGCACATGCTTTAAAAGAACAAGCCTTTAGATAGTTATGAACACCTGAATGGAAAAGAAAGATCCGGTCCAAAACCCCAGGTGAACTTGAAAGAAGTATCAGTTTGAACTAGTAACAATTTTCTATATAATTTATAGCTGATGAAATACCCCTTACCCTGTGTGACTGAACTCCTGAGAACTGCTAAGAGATTAAGACAGTTCCTACCCCTAGGACAGAATTTGCTTTTTCCAGTTACTTCTCTGCCTAATCCCACATTATCCTTACCTTTGAAATCTCTCCTGACCTGACCTGGCTTTTATTCTAGCCTCCGACTATGGGAATATCCCCACCCGCCCTTCTCAGACCCCTCTGGCCCGTTGTGGACAAGGAGACCAACAAAGGTCCGTTAGTTGCTCAGTGCCAGTAGAGAGTCCAAGAGCCTGAAGTAGAGTTTCTGGGACAGAGGTGATTGGAATAGTTGGCATTGATGGAGCCTAGGAGGAACCAGGGTCTGTTTTGGGTGGTCCGCTTTCTTTCAGGGACCGGTGGTGAACTCAAAGCTCTGCTGAGAAAGTCACGATAAAGCAACCTTTCTAACTTCAAAGAAAAGCCAGTCAGCTTTTTTTTTTTTTTTTAAATAAGGAATTGTTCTTGGTCTCAAATCTTCTACTTTGATATATAGGCCTGACAGGTCTTTGTTACCCTTGCCCTTTCTAGGCTGTTTTTCTAGAAATGCATGGAGGCACTGATTTCATTTCTTCTTTGGAACAATGTAAAGAATCAAGTCTGTTTCCGTGCACTTGTGGCCTTTCTAGCCAGACTTACAGTACACTCAGTAGATAGAGCTGGGCAGGAGGGAGTGCTTTCGGAACATTCAAAAGATAGTTAAAGCCAGAAGAGTCTAGCCACAGGGCTTCCTATATAAAAAGGGAAAAAGTATTCCAGTTGAGAGACCTGGGCAGGCCTTACCAGCTTGCCACGCTGAGCCCGCAGCAGATTCTCTGAGCACAGGAGCACCAGCTTTGGCAACTGCCAAGCTGGTTTGCCTGTTTTCTGGGAAGGTGTAAGGGAAGTTGCGGTATCTTGTCTTGCGAGGGCTCAGAGACCGGGCTTGTTCCTGGCTTGCAGTGAGGTGGGACTGGTGTGCTATTTGAAATTGTATCTAGGGCTGCACTCTCAAGTCACCTGTGGCCTCAGGAATGTGCTGGTGTGATCTGGGAGGATTTGAGTTTCCTGAAGTCACTTTTTTTGAGAGGCTGGTTTGATTTTAACCAAGTTGCCAAAGCCTTCCTCTTTTCCCCTCACATTCACAAAGGGTGCATTGTTCCTGTACCCAGTGTGCTCTAAATAAGACACCAGATCAGATGCAGCCAACCCAGTCTTGCATAAGCCTTAAAATGTAGTTTTTGAAACAACTAGGCCAGTAGCCAGAGTGGAATTCTTTAAATGGGACAGATGTCGAGAGAATGGTCTCCTCTCACAGCCTTCCAGAAGAAAAGCAAGTCTGGGATTACAACTTCCAGTGGCCTACTTTAGACAGACACTACTCTGGAAGATGCCTTTATTTATAAATATTTTTAAACATAAAATCTCAAAAATAGAACGCCATGAAAATTACAATGCATGATGGTGACACACTGGCTGACTGTTGGGATATTCTTCTTGCCCAGCCTTTTTAATCTAATGTTGGAGTGACCTATTGAAGTGGCTTTTATACCTTTTATGTTCATGATGGGTTTGAGGAGTTAACTGTATTCTTAAACATGATGGAAACTGCTGTTAAAAAGGAGGCTGTAGATTTATCAAACTGGAGAGGTTTTATATAAAATAGGAAGATACTTAAAGTACCTAATTAGCTTTTGGGAGGAAAGGGTGCTATTAAAATGCTCTTTCAAGTTTTCTGATACCAGCTTGGAGAGACTCCGGTTTGCCTCAAAATAGGATGTGTGCTCATGGAATGTTGGGTCTTTTCTTTCTGCAGAAGGAAGATGGGAGGGGAAGATGGAGCCTAGTGGTTGTGTGGGTCTGTCGTGGCAGTTCACAGCCCATTCCCATATGCAGGGTGGCCTTTGCTTGCATCACTTGTGAAGTCCGAAGATTGGGGAGTTTACATGTAGAAGCAGATTAGCCCTTGTGGTTGGGGCAGGGTCTAAGCCTCCAGTAGAGGAGGTAAGGAAAGTAATCTTTGGTTTCTGTAGATTGAAAATCTTGAGAATGTGTGTCCCATGATAGAGAATAAGCCCCAAGTTTTATGGCTGTGGGTAAAAAAAGTGTGTCATGCTCTATTACTGAAACAGCTTATTCCTTAGGGTCAAGTTTTGAAAGAGAAACCCAGTAAAAAGTATCTTTATTCTCATGTTAAAAAAGTTTTTGTTGGATGATGCATTAACAATACAAAAATATTTTTTAACACTACAATAGTCCTTTTCTTTCTCTCAAGACTTCTTGCAACACTATACTAGAATATGTTCTTTGGATTCTGAGAAGCCAGTGGCTAAACTAGGAACTAAAGGCTTTTGTTGAGGGGTGTACGGGTATAGGAACAGCCCTTTTTCTTTGGAATCAGGCTATGTACAGTGAGGGAAGAGGAAAAAAAAAACACGTTAAATTAAAAGTTGTTTTTTTTTTTTTAAGGCTCAGGGTTGAAGCTTGGCTCAGAAATGGGTTAAAGTAGGCTGTGGTGAAAACCCACTGACTACCACGAGAGGTTCTCTGGGCTCCTTGCTTTGATGGTGATGGTCCTTCCTGCAGGCCCATTAGGAAACTGAAGCTGACCTGTTTTGTGCTGGAAGGTAGGCACTGACTGTCACAAGGTTTGCCCTCTCTCTCAACTGCCCAAGAGCTGCCTAGACTGACACAGATAAGTAAGAAATGGAGCTGTGACTGAGGGCTCTAGGAGTAGGGAGGGATGCACACCAGGTTTTGGGCTATAAATTCTTTTAGCTGTTGAGTTCACCCAACCCAAGGCTTGGAACCTTGGTAATCAGAGCTTATGGCGAGGCTGAGTTTCTCTTGGAAACATTTCCAAGTAATCTGAACTAGAGCCAGCTACATCTCACTGCCCATACTTGCCTGATAAGGTAGTGTCAGGTTATTCCTGCTGCCTGCGGTGATAGACCTAGATTTAACTGTTCCATTCCCCCCTCATCTTGCAAGCTCTTGAGAACATGGCAAGAGGTTTCTTTCTGGTCCAGCTTAGGAATGATTACTCCTTTTCTGTCAAAAGGGCTTCTCCAGGCCCTTTTGACATAAGTATTGTGCTCTTGAGCACATGGTTGTGACCATGCTCAGGTGTTGTTTCATAAACCAGCTCATTAGTCCATGAAGTGTCTGGTATGGGGAGGGTGTGGCAGTGGTGGGGCTGGGGAGGTGGGAGGGTAGGGAAAGCAGCTGGGCTCAGTCCCACGCATCTAGGACATCTATAGCAGAAAAGCAGAGGAGGCAGCAGGGGGCATCTGGCCAGCAAGACAGTGGTAAAAGGGATAGATGCAGGCTGCTATAGGCTCAAGGGATGCCCTTAATCAGACGACACAACACAGATCTGACTCCTGCTCGGAGCAGTTGGAATTGACGGCCCCAGGTTCAGGCAGAAGTCGTGCAGCCTCGGAAGTCTCCTGGGCCTGGTCCCTGAGAGGGAGGTAACAGGGCCCCTGGCCAGTTTCCGTGTGCTTTGGGGCTCTGTCGCTTCCTCTCAGAGGATGGGCCCCTGGAGGCAGCCAAGTGTCCTGTGTATGCTAGGCTGCCTGTCTCTGAGATTCCTCTCGTTGCACCTGTGTACTCTGCAGGGCGCTGGGGAGGGCCTGGGGGGGTCCAGGGAGCTGGGAGGCTGAGAGCGGCCGAGAGCCCTGGTGATGTAGGCGCCGGCTCCGCAGGACTAGCGAGCAGTTCTGTGGGGAGGTGGGGCAGCAGGAGGTATGAGGGCGAGTCCTGGGGGGCTGGGGACCCGGGGCAGCCTACAGCACTGTCATCGGAAGGAACGGGGCTGGGGCAGCGGCCTTCTCCGGGTAAGTACCGAATGCATTTCTTTTTCCTCCTAGGAATAGTGAAGAGAGTTATCTGTAAACAGAGGGTGAATTCATAGTCATACACCACAACCAGAAAATGCTGTCCTTGCACAGGCCTAGCTGACTTCTTGTCCCCTCTCCCCAGGACTTGGGTGATGTGCCTGTGCCTTCAAACCTAGCATTGCAGTTCTGCGGGGCCTGGCCCAAACCTGGAACAGGTGTAGTACCTAGCACAGCCACAGGGTGGCACAGGAACCTCTTGTGGGCTGGCCCTGGGGGCTGCCTTCTGTTTCCCAGGAAAATTATCTCCTAGTTTGGGCCTTGGAGCCTCTGCTTCACATGTTTGTGGGGCTCAGATCTGCATTAAGGCAAAGGGCTGCACTGCTTGTGGATTTTTGGGTGGTGCTCAGACAGAATACCACAAATACACTCCCAGTGTGTGTACATATACTACCCAAATTCCTCTGTACTACCCAAATTCCTCTTTGCCCTTGGAGAGGGAGCATGGTGGGCACTCTGAGGAACTGGACAGTACTCCTTAGATTCTGTGAATGTAACGCCTGGAGTAGGTTCAGCCTTACCAGACCTGGCCTCAACTTCAACCAGGCAAATTTCAGTCACTTGGTGTAGGTATGTATACCTTCTTTCACATACACATTTCTCTACTGTATGGGGAAACACATGGGTTTAGTGCCATAGAGCCTAAGTACGACCCTTTCGCTAGGACAGCCCAGGGATACCCCCCCTTCCTCTCTCCCTACCTCTGCAGTCCCCTCGTTTCCGGTACAAGGTAAAGTACATGACCACTTGGCATCCAGGTTGTTCTCTACTACAGTCACCTTGGTATGGTGTGTGTGTGTGTTTTCCCCCAGTCTTTTAGATTTAAGGGTTCAGGAGTCCTAACTTGAAGAAGTGAGGAAACTGGTAGAGTTCTAGGTGAGTTCTAGGCCTGGTAGCCAGGGGCTCAGGCCACTGATTGGGGTACATGAGATTGGCATGCTGAGGATCTGCTAACCCTAGTCAGCATTAGGCCATCATTAACAGAGGACCCTGGGCAACAGGCACCAGAACTGCCTTCTTGAGTCTGCCTGCCTTTTCTAGAACATTCTTTCTCCACCTCTTTCTTAGGAGACATGGGTTCCCCAATCTGTGGATATGCTATGGGACTGGGGGACCAAAGGAGGGCTACAGGCCCAGCAGAACACGTGCAGAGTCAGGGAAGCAGCTTGAAGCAAAGGGAGGATGGTGGTGGGGACAAACCCACCTGCACGGACCACACCAATCCGTCTGCTGGTTGAGGCCAAAGCGAGCACGGCATTTCTTAGGCGAGCCAGGGTCTGCTCACAGCCATGCCAGAGGGGCAGAGCAGGGCAGAGGGCGAGCAGGCAGGCAGCAAGGTAGAGCAGGGCCCAGAAAGAAGAGGTAACATCAGTGTCAGCCAGTCACAGATACCCCATAGGCCCCATAGGCAGAGGGCCTCTCCATGGCACAGCCAGCCCCCATGGGAGCCCCAGGACCCAGAGCCAGGTTATCAGGAAAGGTGGGCGCCTAGCTAGGCAGGAGAGGCAGTGGGAAGAACAGTGGAGGGAGGGGGGGAATCCTATCAGGTTAGCTCCTCTTTCTGGTTGCAGCATGGGAGCTATGGGAGAGGAGCCCCGAGGAGGCCCTGAGGGCTGCCCACCCCACACATCTGCCTGCCCACTTTATCCAGTTTTTCTTCCTTTTTGCCAGTGCCCACTCTGCCTAACCCAAATCCCCCCGCAAGGCGTTTAAGCTGTAGCTTAAACCAGGTGGACAGTAAAGTCCATACCTCAGAAAAAGGGCTGAGGATTCTACCCTGCCTCAGTCCTAGCCTTGAACTTTCCTGTGTGGGGGCAGCATAGCTTGAGACAGTCGTGGATGTGGAGTCTGAATTCGACTATCAGACGTGGGGCATGAATTCACCCACGGGAAGGAAACTTGAAGCAGTGTGTGGCTTCCTTGAGTCCTCCATACAGAGCACTCAGCACTGTCAAAATAAATGGATCGGGTGGGGGGGCTGGTGACCGAGTAACGGCCAGGCACCAACCAGCAGGCAGTGGGACTTCTGGGCCTAGGCAGGGCTGCACCTCCACCCCCACAGCCTGCGTGCAGGTCACAGCAGAACCACAGGCTGTTTGTTTCTGTGGCAGAGGCTAGCTGGGAGCAGGGCTTGCAAAGGTGGGAGGGTGCAGTAGGGCAACACACCAATGTTACACTGTTACAGGGACTTCATATAGCTGTTCCTCACATGCGGGATTGGACTTGTGAGGAGTGGGCCTTGTTTCCAGAGGGCCTAAGGGTCTGTGGCTGAGTGTTCTGTCCCTCCCTCTGGGCCAGAGCAGGGTGCTCATGAAATGCACACTTGGAGGGCAGTCTCCACTGCCGAGAGAAGGCCTCACCTGTGTTGGATTCCTGATGCTTTTCCCGAGACCGCCTTTTCTTCTTCCCCTGCAGGGAACAGAGGGACGGATTCTGCTCAGATCTGGGAAGTGGTCCCTTGATAACTCCAATGAGTGAGTGGTTGGGAAACCTGCAGCCTAACCTGGCTGCTGCTGAAATTCTTGGGTACAGAGTTCCCTACTCCCGAGGTGGCCTGGCATTTCTTGGTGGCAGTTTTTGCCAGGGTACCAAGGTACAGAGGATGGCACAGAGGCTCCTCCTCCCTTTCCCATGCTGGTCTCCCTTCTGAATATAGGAGACAACTTACAAGGAAGGCCCCTTCCTCTCTCTGTCTATATATGGCCAAACACCAGGCAATAGTCCTGTGGGGAGAGTGCATCCCAGGGGAAAAGAGGACATGGGCCTACCTTCAGGGGCAGCTTCCCTTGTTTAGCTCTCTTCAGACTAGCCACATGAGGCCTTGGGCCCTTCACTCCACCACCTGCCCTCCTTAACTCTGCCTTTAGGACAGTGGTCTGGGGCATGGCATCTTGAAGGTTCCCCTCCCCTCCCCTCACTGGCCACTCACATAATTGTCCCGCGCTGACCAGCCTGGGTACAGCTGCATGTGCAGCTGCCTCTCCTTTCGGGCCAGCTCATAATACTTGGCTTGCTCTTCCCGAGACAGTGCATGCCACTGCAGTGGGGAAGAAGGGATAGATGGAGTGTATCAAGGAATCAGTCAGGGGCCACCCCTACCAGCCCACCTGCCCGTGGCCTCACCCTTCGGCCCAAGATCTGGTTGATGGCAGCACTCTCCTTCAGTGTGCACTCTGCAATGACCTTGGCTCTCATCTCCTTCATGTACAGCATGAAGGCATTGAGGGGCTTCTTGATGGTTGGCTTCTTGGCCTCCTTCTCCACCTTGGATTCTGCCTGCGTCTTCCTAAGGAGTACAAGGTCCAGATCACTCAGGAGCCCCCCAGTGTCCACCTAATGCTGCTGCCTTTTCTAGTTTGTGTCCAGTGTGTGTGTAAGTGCATGGAAACTAGGGTTTTGTAAATGGTATCTTTTTCAGCTGCTCCAAAATGGATGATCAGAACTATGTAATTCTTCCTTACAGGAATGCTGCAGCTAAGAGAAACATGTTTAAGAACTTCTCAGCCCCTCCCCTGTTGGCTCAAACCAAATCTTTTTTCCCTACCTTATCCATTCCCTCTTGCTTCTAAGGAGTGTACGACTCTTGCTATTGGGGTTGTGAGTTCACGCCCCACACTGGGTGAAGAGATTGCTTAAATAAATAAACTTAAACAAAACATTGGTCATTCAGTGGCGAGAACCATAAGATGGCTTGACCAGAGGCTGTCCCTGACAGCCCCTGGAGCTTCTAGGCAGCAGGTGTAGAATCTGGTGGGAAGAATGTGTCTCTGGCTGATGAATGGATGGGCTCCTGAGTCTGCTCACTTGTTCCCCTCCCTCCTCCACACTGGGCACCTTCTCACTCACAGGCTGCGGTCATAGGGCTGCAGTTCCTGCTTCCCTGAGGGAGGTACGATGGCCGGGTGGGGGATGGCTGCAGGGTGACCAGGTACACCAGAGCCCAGCATCAGGGATGGATGGGTGAACCTAAAGGCAGAAGGAGAGTTAACACCGAGGCAGGAATGTATGGGCCAGACCTTGGACGTCTGGAGGCCCCTGTACAGTACACGAAGATGGGGGCACACCCCACCTCCACTGGCTTGCACACAGGTACACAGATACATACAAACACCTGCTCCCAACAGATCACAGAGACACACTGCACAAATCTGCATGCATGTCATTCAGGGGGCTATGAAGTCAGTCCTGAATAGCTTTGGAATCTGTTCCCTTACCTTATACTGTCACCAGTTTAGCCTCCTGAGCCTGTGACTGCCCTGGGAGTCCCCTTCCTCTCCTGCTTGAACCCTCCAGGCCTCTCTCCACACAACACTCAGAAGGACTTTTAAAAACACCTGAGTGCTCTTGGCCACTCCTGCTGAAATTCCCCCATAGCCCACAGAATAAAAACCAGGATCCTCCACGGGACCTGCCCCACCCTGCACAAACACCCCCGCTGACACAATCTGCTCCATCTTTTCCCCACTTTTTTTTTTTTTTTAAGATTTCATTTATTTATTTGACAGAGACATCACAAGTAGGCAGAGAGGCACACAGAGACAGAGGGAAGCAGGCTCCCTGCTGAGCAGAGAGCCTGATGCAGGACTCGATCCCAGGACTCTGGGATCATGACCTGAGCCAAAGGCAGAGGCTTAACCCACTGAGCCACCCAGGCGCCCGTTTTCCCCACTTCATCACTTTACAGCCCTCTCGCCATCCCCAGCCAGTGCTGTTCTCCTTGGCTGCTTTACTCAGGACATGTGACTCTTGACGCTCTCCCTGTCCATGCCCCTGCCCTGGCTGGGGTCTGATTAGGATTATCCCATCACCCAGAAAGCCCATTTGACTATTAGTGCTCTGTCCATACCTCCCACCCTGGGCTGTGAACTTCAGTAGGGCTGGACATGTCTGCTGAGTTACTTGTTCCATCCCTGGCTTGGGTTGGTCACTGAAGGAGTGAGTGCAAAGAAGGGACTCATACATATACACACACCTGTCACTTTGATTTTCTGCTCTTCTGTGGAAACCACAGTGCCCTTGCTCCTTTCTCTGAGCAGGGAGCCCCTAAGGGTCCAAGGTTGGAGGCACATGGAAAAGGTGGTGCCTCAGCTTGGGCAGAGCTCACGGAATGCCCAGGAGAGTGTGCCTGACCCGCCCTCCAGCAAGGAGGCACAGGAGAGGTGAGGGCACACACCTGCACTTGGGCGGACTCAGGCACACACAGAGGCAGGAGCACAAGCACACGTGTGCAGGCACTGTCCCTGGCTGCTTGAGGGCACTTGGCTGCACAGTATGGCCTAGGCTTAGGCCTCTCGCTCTCCCACTGGCTTCACTCTCAGGCACAGAGCAGCAGGGGCTGCAGAATGACAGACGGACAGATGGACAGACAACTAGCACAGGGCAAGCAGTGGCCTGGGCATGGCCTCGTGTGGGCACTGAAGCCTGGGCAACAGGAAGCAGGAGCCTGGCTGCAGGGCATGGGACTCACCTGGGGTAGGGGGCGCCAGGGGCTGCAGTGGGGGCGGGGAAGTGCTGTCTATATCCGCAGGAAGGGGACAAGGGGTAGAGAGGAGGGCTGGGCCTGTGGTTGGGAGAGACAGCTGTTAGCAGTCCGGCTACTGGCCAGATGTGGGGACAGACTTCCCCACAGTGCTTGGGCCTGACCCGTGGTGGGCAGGGAATCTGTCTCTGCTAGGACTCTTCCAGTGTATGTACTAGGTATCTGCCACCAGAGGGCAACCCGTGCTGCTCCTGTTTTCCTCTACACACTTGTACTGGCGCCTAAGGGGCAGAAATGACAGCATTCTCCCAGGATCCAGCTTGGGAGCTGCACCGCCCCCCACCCCCAATCCCCCAGCTCACCTCCAGCCTTATTTCCTGGTCAATACAGGGCTGACATCTGCCTTAGGGCTTCTGCATCCACTGTTAAAATGACTGGATTATTCCCCCCCCCCCCCCTTTGGATTCCTGGCCTTGCTTGGCTATGTGACCTTCTCTCCTGAAAGCCCTTGAAATGCTCAGCTGGATGAGGCACCCCTCTGGGCTCTTACAGCCCCCAGCGAAAGCACTGCTAACACTGCCCTATAACTGTTGGGGGTCTGGCCTGGGTAGTGCACTAGGGCGATCAGCTGCTGAGAGGGCAGGGGCCTGAGGTCGGCCAACCCTGCCTGGCCAACTTCAATCTTGGGGTATTCATAGGTGGAGTCCTGATTGGTATTCAGAGTGGAGCACTGTCCGAGGAGAATCTGGAAACAGAGTGAGACCTGAACGTGGGTAAAGAGCACATGGAAGAGGGCAGGCAGGCAGCTGTCAGGTTGGGCCTCTGGCCTTCCCTTCCTTCCTGGGAAACCATGCTTTCCTGCTGTTGGGTGACTGCCCCAGCCCAGAAAGGCTGCAGACCTGTCCGCATCACACTGTGGTTCATGAGCAAAGGGCCAACCAGCCTGCTGAGACTCAGCTCCAGCTGAAGATGGGCCCTTTGGCCCACAGTTGGGCCTGCTGACTTAAGGTTCAGGCTGGCTTTTGCTGGCCCAGCCTTTACAGACTCTAAGGTTCTCTAAGCAGCTGGCCAGGGGCTTGGGCTCAAGTAGGCACCAGAGGGGGCACAGAGAACTCTGCTCTTCAGGGAGCTCAGCCAAGGGACCAGTTGGCAGGAGGTACTGAGGTAAGTAGAATGTATCCCTTTGCCTACAACGCGGCTGAAAGGTAAAAGCCTGTCTCATGGCCATTCATATTGTCATTGTCCCCTCCCTGCCCAGGCAGGTCTCCCTTTTCTTCCTTACCTACTCTTAAAACCCTGGGCAGCTCGGTGTCCCCCACCCCACGCCACTCAAGGCAGAGTTCAAGTGTGGCATGACCAAGACCAGAAGTCAAGGGGAGTGCACTGGGTCATTTGGGAAATGAACAGAACTTCTGGCCAGCCCCTGGTACCAACAGAGAGCTGGCAGCAGAGTGCTGGCAGAACAGGATGGAGGGAGGAGGTAAATGACAGGGCACATATGGGTCTCACCAGCGCAAAGTGCCCTCTTCCCACTGGGCCCACACTCACCAGCTCACAGTGTGGGGGAGTTGTCCCATGCTGCCTGAGGTCAAAGAGTAGAAGCCAGAGAGGTCGGGGGTCTGCAGAGGCCTGTGAACTCCTACAGTGGAAAGGGGCCGAGTGAGTGATCTAGCCTGACCTGGAAGCTACTTCTGCTAGTTACTGCATCCTAGAGCCGCCGGTGGGGCCCCTAAGATCTACCTCCATTTGCTACAGGACCAGACATACTGGTTTGTTCAGGACTATGCCAGTGTGATGACAGTGCTCCGTTTACAGGGCAGAGAGGCTGGTGACTACCCTTAAGGACACTGGCTGGCCAGGGGAAGAGGTGGAGTCATTCATAAGTGGGAAGGCCAGGCCTCACCGTGCCCTGGTCCACTGCTGGTCTTCACCTGGGGCCCCTCCACTGGGTACTCTGTGGTCAGGCTTTGTGTGCAGGAGGCAGGCCCCGGGGCCTGGGCAGCATGGGATCGGCCTGCCCCCCTCTGCCTCCCCAAGGTTGAGTCAGCACGTTTCCCACAGCCGACAATGGCTGATTTCAGAATGACTTTCCCTGAGGCTGAGGTGAATCAGCCATCACAACCACCACTTTCCATTTTCTCACTGGGGAGAGGGAAGGATACAAGTTTTACTGTCCTGAGCTTTACACAAATGCCTGCTCCCACATCCTGGCATTGGGAGGCCACTTGGGATTAGGCTCCTACTTGAAGTCTTCCAAGTTTGACCTGGCACCACCTGCCCTCAGGCTCCCCATCCATCTTTCTCATGTTTTCTTTGGGTTTTGAGTTTGTCCAGTCCCAGGTCGTCCAGTTGTAAACAGGGCCTAGCCCCTGGACTCAGAAGCTGAGGACTTGGCCCCAGGCTTGGGGGCTGTCAGGTCCCTCCCCTTCCCAGATCCGTACCTTGTTTCTGGCTGATGTCGGCTGGTGCAGGTGTAGGGTGTGGGCTGCTGAAATGTTCATAGAGAGGAGAGAGTTGTGGGACGCTGTGGGCTGGCTGACTGGCCTTGTTGTGCTGAAAAATGAGGGGGGTGGGTGTGAATGTGGGGAGACCCAAAGGAGGAAGGCCCAGGGCTGGGGGCATACATATAGACAGAGCCTCTTTTAGCTGTGTGGGTAGCCCAAATGTCAAAGGAAAGTGGGGGTGGTTAAAACCACAGGCCTCGAGGAGGGGGTACCACTCAAGCCATGCTATGTCCAGTGGCCCTGCCTATGGCCCCCAGGCTTTGCTCAAGCAGCCCTCCGACCTAGAGAGCCTCTTGGTTTCTGCACATTCAGTTCCAGGACGCACATCTCCCCTGTCCAGGAAATTCTTTCTCCCTCTGGGTCTGAGGCAGTCCTCCCCCATCCCCCAGCCACCCCTTCCTCCCCCGGTTTCTCTGAGGCCCTGTGGCTTGTCTGGGGGGTGCTCATGGCCTCCAGCCCGACATCAGGTAATGGTCTCAAGACCTGGCTTACCCCAGGACAGCCAGGAGTTTTCTTTCTTCCTCCTCCGGCCCCCAGACTCAGAACCGTGACCCACTATTCCACCTCAGGCTTAACAGGATTTGTGGGCACAAGAAAGGCTCCCATCAACCCTTTAACTCAGAGCAGGTGGGCTAGGTAGAGCCAAGGCTCCCTCCAGGGCCAGCCCACCCAGCCCCCACATTTCCTGTTTCCTCAGCAACACAGGACTCTTACTTTTCACACTAGTCACATGGATCTGTCATGAGATAACTCACACTGGGAAGGGGGCTCCCCATGTGAACCCAGCCACAGGGAGGTGCTGCTTGGGGCTACGGCACAGCTCTGCATCTCCCCAGCGCACATCTGCACAAGCCAGGATCCTGGAAACATCATCTACCATTGAGGCTCAGCTTCCACTTGGAAAGTTCACCCGTGGGGATTCTGCTGGCTAGGAGCACAGATAAGTGACTTCTGACTCATGGCACAGAAGAAACACAGGGATATCTTGGAGCAGGAGAGTAGTGAGAAGTTGTGGCCTGGGCTCCTTTCCACCCTGTGGGTGCAATTTCCCACTGGGTGAATTCAGCCAGACTCGTCAACACTTCTGGGCTTCAGTTTCCTCTCTCGTGTAATGGATGTTCATGGTCCCTTCATCACCAGGTCTGGGGAAGCTTAGGGGAGCTCATGGAGAGGAGGGCTGGCACAGGTCCCCCCGCCCCCAGATTAGCTGGCATCCAGGGTGAGGCGAGAGGGGAGGCCAGTATGAGCTGCACCCTAGCCAAGATGTGAGGCTTCCAGGTGGACACCCCTGGCTGCCCTCTCCCCCACACACCTGCCTCCAGGGGAGCTTGAGGCTGGGCTCCCAGCTTGGGGCTCGGGGAAGGTGCTGACACTGCCACCTCTTTGGTCCCCTGCTCGTTCATCTGCCCACCAGGAAAAGCCTCACATCCAGGACTCATCAGCCTGCCTTCTGTCCTCAGGCACATGGGTTGATGTCCCAACAGCGGTGGCACCACAGACCAGAGGGAGCACCTCTAACTAGAGCCCTCTCTTGGCTTCCTGGGGCAGCTCTGGGAGGGTTCTCCACTGTGAACCTGAGGAGGAGTTGGCTGGCCTGTTCAGATCCTGCTGCTAATGTGTATGGCCTGCAAGGACTGACCATAGTATCTGAGCATCGGTTTCCTTGGCAAATGGAGAGGATCACAGGGTTGTTGTGAGGGTAAAGCCACACAGTAACCAAGAGCTCAATTCCTCAGGTGCTGTGGCACGAGAAAGGAACATGCAGGAAGCCCCTCACATGCACAAAGGAAATGCTCCTCACTGTCCTTCCCTGGCCCTGCAGTGCTGACCTCCCATGGGCCAGTTTTGGTATGAATTTTCCAGAGGTGATTTGCCTATGGATGGAAGACCCATCTGACAGTCCTCCTGCAACCTCAGCCCTGGAGGCTGAGGACTGGGCCGTGGTGTCTCCAGGCCTTGGGTGCGGTGACTTTCCCATTGCTGTTCTAAGACAAGGCTTTCTGAGCAAGCTGGGAGGCTCATGCCACCTCAGGCTTTATCTGCAGCACTGACCCCAGACACAACTGGGACAGAATGTGCATGTAGGAATGAAGCGGAGAATGTAGGCTCCTCAGGCTTGCTGGCAAGGGCTGGCAAGAGAGAGGAAGTGGGCTGGGGCAGCTATGGGCTGTGAGGACACCTGTGGAATCCTTCCTGTACTGCCTGCCACATGCCAGGCACTGTGCCAAGCTCTCCGCGGGCCCAACTACATTCCCACCAGGGAACCGACGGGCTGCCATTTCTCCTGGCTCTAAGTCCTCCCTTAGCCACCAGCTTAGGTCTCGCTCCCCTTTGCTGCAAAACGCAGCAGAGGCCCTCCCCATCCTCGGCTCCTATTCTTAATTCTCGGGCTCCCTTTCAGCCTAGCCATCCCTTGGCACCGTCACTTCACCAGACAGCTCCTGTCAAGGTCCTCAGCATCTCCCACACTGCTGAACTCAGTGCTCAGTCTTCCTTTTACCTGACCTCTCAACAGGACTGAACACAACTCCTTTCTCCCTCCTCCTTGAAAGTTTCTTCGCTTGGCTTCCAGAATGCCACGCACATCTGATTTGCCTCCAAGCTCATAGACTGCTTCTCTGTTGGCCTACTTTCTGGCTACTCCTCTTCCTGACCTAACCCAAGAAGGGCCCTTGGCTTTCCATTTCCCCCTCATTCCCAGAGTGCTCTCATCGAGGGTCATAGCTTTCCATGTCTTCATCTGATGACTGACATTCTGATCTCAGCTCCGGCTTCCTCTAGGAAACTCCACTCCCCAAATGCCTACTCACCACATCTCCTGGAAATCTGAAATGCTGCCCAAACTCAGTATGTCCAAAGCAGATCCTCTGGTTTTCTGCCCAAAATGCTGTTCTCCCTCTTCATCAGTTAATGGCAACTCCCTCCTTCCAGTTCCTCAGATACCTTGGAGTATATCCTTGATTCTCTCACATCCCATCTCCAATCTGTCAGGCCATACAACTGGCTCTACTTCAAAATAATCTAGAGTCTGCCTCTTCCTCCTCCCTGTCCCCAACTCAGTCCAAACCATAGTCACTTCTCACCCAGATGACTCCAGTGGCCTCCTGTCCCTCCACCAATCCTCCATCCAGCAACCATGTAAATCAGATCACAGCACTCCTGTGCCTAGAGCTGCCAATGCACTTAGAAAACCTACAAAGCACTGTAGGTGCCCACTCCCTCCCTCTCTTCCCGGCTCACGCCCCGCATTTCCCATGTGCGCTTCAGCCTCCAGCCTCCTCCTCCAGTTGGTCTAGTGATCACTTTCGGGTGTGCCACAGGGTAACGTGGGCTTGGGAGCCTAGCTCGAAGGCTCTCTGACATTTATATTAACCTTCTCATTATAGGATCCTGGGGCCAGTTTGCCCCTTGAATAATGGCAATGAGAAAATCAGCCTCGATTACCTCACTGATCACAGATGCAAAAATTCTGCCTTCAAATTTGGGGGAGCAGTGGCTGAGGGAGGGCCTGGGAAGCTTCCTGGAAGCCTCTGGGGCCTTTTTATCCTGATAGGTCCCAAGACAGTGGTAGCCAGACATCATCAGCCCTGACCAGGCCTTATGACAGACAGGGCCACAGCCTCAGGGCCCATTCTCTTAAGAACCTGGGATTCTGGTGGAAGGCATTCCACCATTCGTCACCGAAGGGCACGAATGCCTGGAGCCCTGGCCCAGTAGGTGGAATGAACACCCTCCACAGGTCCCTCTGGCCTGGGGGCTTTTGAATGTAAGCTGCTGCTTCAGAGAAGAGCTTGCCATCTAGGCCCTGACTCTGGCTCTTGGGCCCCCCAGAACTGTAAGCTTGGCTGGTGGAGTGGGACCCATGGAAGGAAGTCTTAGAACCAGAGTCTGGGGTCCAAGGTGCCAGCTTCAGGAAGACAGTCCCAGAGTCCTACTCTCCCAGGAAGGGGGTAGGGTGGGTTTGCTCCAAGGGAGGGAGAGGGTGGCCCCACCCCCATCTCTGGGGAGGGCTAGCTTTGGCCAGGAAACCACAGAGAGGAGTCTCACCTGATGGAGGACCAGAGCTGACTGTCCTAGGCCAGGCTGGCTAAAGCCCAAGGTGCAGCACAGCCAGGCCTAGGAAAGCCCCAAATCTAACTCAGCCTACAGCCTGTGGCCTGGGATGCATGTGTGGAACAGGTAGAGTCAGGGGTGGGAGATAGGAGGCATAGCCCGATGGTCAGAGGGTTCATCCTGTCCACCACCCTTCACTGGGAACTGGGGAAAGCCTCTAATTAAACAGGAGTCTGCAGCCAAACCACAAGGGGGGCAGGGGTGGGGCAAAGAGCCTGCCATCTGCAGGAGGCCATGGGGTGGCCAGGGCTCTAGAGCAGGGCACTGAGGGCCTGGCCAGTCCTTCCCACGTTGATGCAGGCTGCCCCTCCGCCTCACTCCCCAGCCCCCTCATGTCTGTGCTGGTAGCCAGGGGGAACCATCTGGCATAGGGCCCAGTGCCCTATGCCCCCCTCAGCCAGTGGAACGTCCCGCTCCATGGCCTCAGCACAAGGCTGTCCCAGGGCCAGGCCGCCCAGACAAGGTGGGGTTGCCTGGGGCCTGGCATGTGTATGGGGAGCCCTATGACTGGAGCTGCCCCCTCTCCTCCCTCTGATACTGACTGCCCAGTCTCCACAAGAAGGGGGCAGTCCTGGGCGGACTCTCCCCACCAGGCCCTGAGTGTAAGGGACGGCACAAGCTCACCTCTCTCACCTGCAGGCAGAGCGCCAAGCACGGAGCGGCCCCCTCAGTATTGCCATTCACAGCGTGGTGCAATGCCTACACAAAAGACTCAACAGCAGCCCAGACTCCTTGTTCAGGACTTTGCCTCTGCCAGCACACCCCCACCGCATACTCTCTCACACGCACACGCACATGCACATGCACGATAGGTCCAGGACTCGGAGACCCTGGGACTGGGAGGCCGGGTCTGCCACAGCCTGAGCAGAAACCATCCTTCCTGCTGGCGCCTGGCTTTTCCTGCTCAGCACCCTTCCGACTCAAAATCCAGTGTCCCAAAGGTGGTCATAATCTCTGGGACACGTTCATTAGCCCATGGCTGGAAATTCCTCACTGTGCTGCCTCAGCATCGCTCCTCTTGTTGAGGAGCCTGGAGCTGGGAGGGGGGTCCAAAGGCAGGGTGGGACAGGAGGTGGTGGAAATAAGGGACTCCGGGGCAGGTCTCCTCTGCCCTGAGGTTGAGCTGGGGCCTGGCTGGGCTGCCCTCCCTCACCCCCTCGGCCCCCTACTTCCTGCAGGCTCAGGTGAAAAATAAACACAGTCGGCATTTTCCCTGCAGACCGCAGCGGTCTGCTCACAGGCCGCGTGCACCCTGAGAGCCCTTGCCACCGCCAGCAGAGAAAACTCCCTCGCCTCTGACGGTTGACTCTGAAAACCCCCAAACGCTTGAGCCCCACAACACTTTCCCAGCGAAGAAAGTTGCCGCTTCCTCTGGCCTCACGCGTGGGGGTGGGGAGTGCGTGAAGCCTGACCAGGCCTCCCAAGCAGGCCTCCCGAGCCGGCCTCCCTGTAGCAGGGGCTGTGCCAGGACACGTGCCCCCCACCCCTCCCCACAGATTCTCCGTTGATCACTACCAGCAAACACGGTCAGTCAGCTCGTATCACTGAGCGCCTGGGTGCCAGGCCAAACAGATGTTTCGGGCTGAGGGAAAAGCATTTCCTAATGGTAAGTGGGCGGCTACCATGTGGCGGGCAGAGTTCTGAGAGCCCTCCAGAGTGTAACTCCTATGCTCAACAACGGGCATAAATATTCTCTCCATCTGACAGAAAAAGAAACTGAGGCACGCAGAGGCTGTACAGCTTGCCTGAGATCCGATCCACAGTAAGTGGCAGAGCTGTGGTGCTGCACACCATACAACAGAGGCCTACAGTTCTCAGGGACGGACCCAGGGGCGCAGGGTAGGGGGCCCCAGCCCACTGGGCTCCCTTCTCCTGGCTGCTTGCTCAGTTGTCTGAGCCACTGCTTCCCTAACTCTAAAAATGCATCATCGGGTTCTAGGGCCCCTGGGATTACAGTTCAGGCCATACCACCTGCCTGCCTGCCTACCAGCCAGGGCTGTTGGCACCATAAGCTCCTCTGATGTCGGGAGCTGGACCCGCCAAGACCTCACTGCATGGATACCCCCACTCATCCTGGCACAGCCACACAGGTCTGCCCCTCTCCTGCCCAGGTACCTAGCTCTTCTCTGCCTCGGTGCCTTTGCCCACCCCCTCCTCTGTCCCCTCGTAATCTTCCATGCTTCCTCCTGCTCTCTACATGCGTTGCTCCTCATTCTCACCTCAGTCTAAGGGTCCCTTCCTTGGAAAAGACTGTGACCTGGCTGGGGTCCCCTAAGGTAGCAGGCAGAACTGGCTTGTTAGTCATCTCCGCTTCTCTGGGTTCTGGACTTGGCACGTCCACTAAGACTTGCTGAACAAAAGGCCTCCAGAATCTCTGGTGCCCCAGAACCTCTGCCCGCCCCACCCACTCATCCGCATGGAGCACACTTCAGCCCCCTTCTTCCCTATGCTCCCAGTGCTGGAGCTGGAGAGACGCCTGTGGGGATGAGCCCACGGGAGCGGCAGATCCACACCGCGAGCCTCGTGTTCCCTCCAGGGCAGAGGCTGTCTAGACAGAGAGGTGGGCTACTGGTCCAGTTACCGTTCTCTCCCGGCAGGTGCACAGAGGGGACCGTGCATACTGGAGATGCCACAGGTGACAAGCTATTCAAGACCAGGCACGTGAGGCTCTGAGCTTGAGAAAACTGCCTGTTAGCCATGCAGCCAAGTCCTCTATCAGGTCCGTACTGGGGGCCCTTGATGGGCTCTCGGGGTCTTTGGTGATGCCAGATGGCCACACTGTCTCCCCCCACCGCCCACCCCCCATGCTCCAGCCACAGGGGATGCTCATCTGTCTGCCTCAAGAACTCTTCCCCAACTTGGCCTGGCCAATTCCCACCCATCTCACAGGCCTCATCATAAATGAAGTTTCCCCTGGAAGCCTTTCCTCCCCTCCCTGGGTGAGCAGGGGTTCCCTGCTGTGGCCCCCGACCACAGCACCGACCCTACTGTGCTGAGGCGACTGTCCACTCGTCTAACTTCACTGCTTCCCGAGATCAGAGCTAGTACCCTGCACTGTTTCTGTTACTTCAGTTAAAGCTGGGTCCTCAAGGCTGGGGGGGGAGGGGTGTCTCTAGCTGGGCTGCGGGGGGGGGGGGTCCCAGCACGAACCAGTGTTTGGGGAGGATGTGGCAGCACTGGACAGCACCCAGGCTTGAGCTGGGCACAAGATCACAGTAGTACTCGGGAGGCTGGGAAGACCTGGGGCCACTGCTTGGAGTCAGGGACCTTCTGTCTGACATCTGACACCCCATGCTGCCTCCTACCCCACCCCCAATCTCTTCCTGCCTGCAATATTTTGGCAATCAGAATACCCAGAGTCTAAACCAAGGCTGCTGCTAGTTCATATGGAACCTCTGTGCTAATTAGAAAAAGTACGTTTTCCTGTTGACAGACACCTGGGCCCACACGAGGGCATATGGCTTGGGTGCACGGGTATAGGCTGGGCCTCAGCTCCTTGGCCTGGCTCCCCTGCAAAGCCCCACACACTGGCCATGTTCAGAAGTCCCCTCCACTTCTCACTTCTCTTCTCTGCCTTGCCAAGCGCCAGGCTCCATCCAGGGCTTGGCCCCAAGCATCCACCATGGCCTTGGTCAGTTCCTGCTGGCTCCTCTCCCACCTCTAGGGCCCACCAGGGAGTCCCACAGCCCCCCCAGACCCATGTCTGCAGCTGGGACCCACTGTCCAGAACGAGTGGTTGCCATGGAATCCAGCTAACTGCTGAGTGGGAAGCTCCCTCAAGGCCTGGGACACTGAGGGTCAGTTTCCAAGAAGAAAGCAAGCCCCCCAGACCTTCCGAACAGGACTTGCCCACATATCAATGGGGCCTTGATGTGTGGGTCCCATCAGACCCTACCTCCACAGGCCGACCCTAGCAGGGCCCGTGCTATTTTATCCCCAGCCCCCAATCAGGGCCCTGCTGCCCAGGACATGGTGCTCTCCAGAGGACAGCCCGAAAGCTCCCCGCCCACAGCGTGCCGGACGCCTTGTGCCAGACACCCACCACAGAGCATGGAGCCGTGGCCGTGTGGCTGGCCGAGCTGGAGGACTGGGGGATGGCTGGACCACACCCTTGGGGACCGGGAGGCTTCAGTCCCACCTGCCAGCAGAGTACCGTTGCCATGGTTGCACAGAGCCCTGCCAGGTGCGTGTGGCCAGTCTACCAGCTGCCTGGTCTCAACATCAGATAATGGGGCCCTGCCACAGCAGAGGTGAGGACCAGAGTCCCTGCATGAGGCCTTGGCAAACCACAGGCCTGCTCTAGACCCAGCCTGGCCCCAAGGCTCCCTCTGAGCTATCTGAACCTCGCTGAGTTGAGTGGCCTGGCCCACAGCCTCCCGTGGTTTCTGTGCATTCGTTTACTTGTGTTTTCCTTCCTCCTCTTTGAGGTGAACGCCCCTCAGGACAGGATGTTTTTAGAGGAAAATAGACACTTCCGGGAGCTGCTGCAGCCGAGCTGCTAGTTGATGCTACTGCCCCACAGTGTGGGGACTGTGCAGCTGCCCTGCCCTCCCCTCCCTCCCGGCCAAGGCAGTCCCCCTGCCAGCACCTCTCCCGCGCCCGGCTGCTCAGGAGCCCGCCACGGGCCGAGCAGGCCAGCATCACCTCGGAGCTCAGCCCGCCTGTGGCCGGAGGGAAAGCAAGACTCTGCAGTGAGGGACCTGGGGAAGTCCAGAGATTTTGCTCCCCTAGGATTAAAGCCAACAGGCTCTATAGGAAAGGCAGGAAGAAAAGAGCAGAGGCACAGAGTTAGAGACAGCAGCCAGAAACAGCCAGCGCCCGGCAGAGCTCCACCGCCAACCAGCATCTGACTGGTCTTCCCTCGGCACTTTATGGCACGGGCAGACTTTGCAGACAGGGAAAGCGAAGCCCAGAGAGGCTCAACAACTTGCCCAAAGTCTCATGGCATGTTGAGACACATGTGGATTGGAATCCAGCCCCGTTGGGGTTCCTGGCCAGAGATCGTCGTCACTCAGAGGCAGACCTCACAGACTGGCTGGGAGCAGGGCCAGCATGGAGACCACACATGTGAAACCCGGGGCTCCCAGATCCCCCTTCCCTCACTCTGAGTCTCCCCACTCAGACCTCCAGCCCACCAGGGACCCAGGATCCCTGACGCTACTGGTTAACCCCTGCCAAGAACCTTTCCTGTGTCACTCACTGACGTGCAGTATGCCTCTGACCTTCAACTAGCCTGAGTGAAGGGTGCCTTCGCCCCTGTCCTGGTAGGAGCAGACTCAGTTTCTCAGTCATCAACAACTAAAGGAAACGTGAGAGGTCATTCCTCCCCCAGGGTCTGGCCTGTGCTCACCCCTCCACACGCAAGGAGGGCTACGGACAGCTGCTGGCCACGGCAGTGGCTCTCACCGGGGCCTGTCTAGAAGGGCAAGCATGCTGCCTAGGACCGATAGCCCAGAGAGCCCAGGCAGCACCTCGAAAGACGGGGAGCTGACAGAACCTCCAGGGTGGGTAGGGGAGGAGACTGGGAGATCTCAGCACTGTGTTCCTGCCCTGATTAACAGGAGCCAGCTTTGCTCTGAGGAGCAAAGACATGACGGGGGTCTCTGGTCTGCTGTCTCTACCAGCCCCAGGAGGACAGTCCTGCCCCGGGGCCATGGCCAGAAAGCTCCCTTGGGTCTCACCCTTGTAGCTCCTGCCATTAGCTTCTGCCACCCTTGGGGCTCTCCCTGGACTGAGTCCAGCAGTTTATGCCAAAGGAAACAAGGGACGGGGCAGAAAGGAGCTGCTGCAGGCTTCACGACTCTCACCAAGCCCTTCAGGCTCACTGTCTGCAGACAGAGGAGTGCAGGACTGCTTCGGCTGCCACAGGGGCCCTCGGAAGACAGAGGCCCTCACGAGGTTGAGTCAGGGGGTTCCAAAAACCACACAAGACAGCTCTTACAGATAGTCACCTGGTGTAATAGTGTAAATATACACGGGAGAGTGGGAAATACCAAATTCCTTGGGAGGATGAGGAGTACAGAGGGAGGGGGGAGGGGGAGCCAAGGGGACCCAGCTAGGGCTATAAAACCCCCCTTTTTTTTTCCCCAAGAAGGAGTGGATAGGTATGTTGTCTAAGAGGCAAGGAAGCATGGTCGTAAGGGCAGGAAACATAGAAGCCTGAGTTCAAATCACTCCCCCAGCACTTAGAAGGTGTAGGTCTCCCCAAGCCTTGGGCTCCCCATCTGCATAATGGTCCTATCTCATGGGGTTGATGTTGGAATTAAATTAATAAAGAACAAAATAAAAGAAAGAAAAAAGACAAAAGCAAGCACGTCCCTAACCCAGGCTTTTCAGGAAAGCTGGACTTTGTGCCAGGCTGGGTCCACTGGCCCTTGATTTCCTTTGGACTTCTGCCTGATTCCTATCAGGCCAGACTGCCGAGCTCTTGACTGGACTTCAGTGACCAGAGCCAGGGGAATGGAGGCAGAAGAAGCCAGAAAAAATTGCTCTCGAAATGCCCCAGTAGGATGTGTCCATGGTGGGACGGGTGGGAGGCAACCCAGTGAGAAGGGACAGGACACACCCACGTGCACGACACCTCAGCTTCCTCAGTCAGGCTATTCCCAGTGACTCAGGGCCTAGGACAACCTCTGGTCCAACCCCACATCACATGGAGGAAGGCACCTACTCCAGAAAGGCCCGACCCTGAGAGCCAAGCTAAGCAAGGACCAGAGCCATAAAGCAAAGGATCCACAAAAAGACAGTAAATTTCCTCCTGCACGCTTTCATCAGGCATCAGACCTGACTGATCTTAAATGTTATTTGGAAACACTTACCAGGGCAACATTTATTCTGGAAACCCTGGGCTCCTGCTTCCAACCACGAAACACAACCTCCGTGGTCCTAACAACCCTGACTTGTCAGATGTCCAAGGAGGAAAGTATCCTGCCCTGACCCAGGCCCAGGGCCATGAGGTCATGCCTGTGAGGGGCACTGAGGGCCTAGTGTGTCCTTGGGGCCAGAGAACCCAGCTGGACCCATCTCCCGAGCCCAGCGAGGGGGGTTCCACTCAGTGTTGAGGCCTGCAGTGCTTCCACCTCCACACATTTGAGAACAAAGTGGCAGAGCACTGAGGAGCATGGACCTGGGGGTAAAAGAGACCCAAGTCTAAGCCCCGACTCCTCTAGGCCCCAGCACGTCCTTCACCTTTCTGAGCCTCAGCTTCCCCATCTGGGAAATGAGAGAGCAGTAACAGTCACCGCTTTCTCAGCTTCCTGTAAGGGTCTCCATACTGGGACCGAAAGTCCTGGGCACCGGCTAGCACTTGGGGAGTTCTTGACACATGGACTGCTAAAGCTGCCGTTACCCCCTCAACCACAGTTTGCTGAGCACCTGCACTACGCCATGCCCTGTGCGGGGACTGAGAGGCCAGTCGGGGAGAGGACAGATGTGGCCTTGGCCCCGTAGGTCTTCTCCAGCCCTTTCTGACCCAAACCACCATCCCTGGAACCCCACCTCCAGAGAGCCATCAACCCTCCTGGCCTTGGAGGGCTGGGCAACCCCAGCTTCATGTGTCCCTACACCCTGCAGACTATGGTCATCCCCGAGCCCCACCCATGGGGCTGCCCACCACAGCTGGGCAGCTCCCGCCTGCACAATGCTTCGAGCTGGCCAGTGAGCTGTGGGGTGGCTGCCGCAGCCTGGCACACACCAAGCAGCCGCCCTGCCCAGACCCTGGCTAGACCCAGCAGAGACCTCACTGCTGCTGCCACAAAGCTTTCTACAGGCTGTCTCTCAGCGTCCCTGAGGGCCCACCCACCCTCTGCCTGCCTGGCCACTGGGCCAGCCACAGAGCCATCTGATTTGAATGAAACTTCAAACTTAATGACTTTCATGCTGGTTATTTAAAACGCAATGTAATTTTCTTAAACACCCTATTATTTCCTTTGATAGCTACAAAGCTTCCCCCAATCCCATAAGCATGTTTATTTTTAGGGAAAAGAGTGGTTTACAGTTGGTCACAGAGAGCATAGGGAGAGGGAACCCACAGAAAGCAGGGCAAAGAGTCAACTCCAGCAGCCTGGAGAGCCGCAGCTGCCCTGCCTTCCTGCTGGGCCCGGCCCCTTGCCGACACTATGGGGCCTGGGCTGGCCCCCACCCTTCTCACGCCAGCACATCAGCCAGTGGCCCTCTTGTCCACCACCTGACAGTGGCCAATGCTCCCCCTCCACAGGGCCCCCGTGTTCTCATCTGTAAGATGGTACCACTAGCTTCCCAATGCGTGTCCCACAGACATTCCAGGCATGTATGGAGCTGGGAAAGGGGTCCTGGGGCCACCAACATAGCCCCAGCTGCCTCCCTCCTCCTTCCTCCAGACATTCTGCCCTGGGTAAAGCCTTGGGGCCTGAAGCTTTGACCAGCTGGATGAGATCTGTGCCCAGATAAAGTGGCCCCAGGCAGGGGCTGCCCACACTGGGAGGGTGGGTGGGTGTGGCCATGCCAGTCAGGGCTCCCTGTCAAGGGAGCTGGTGGGTGTGCGTGCAGAGGTCAGCTGAGCCCCACCAATGCGGGGCGTCCTCTGGGAGTGGCTATTTTTAGATCCTAGGCTTTCATGTGGCCAAATGATGTGGAGTTTACAAAGCATCGGTAATGCGTTTCAGATGGCGGCCCAGCAGACCAGGAGGCTGGGTCTCTACCCCCAGAGCCAGGTCAGAGTTAGTCAGAATGCCCTCAGCCTGGACTCTCATTACCTGTCCCTCTCCTCCTCCCATCTTCCTTGCCTGATGGGGAGGCTGGCCTGGAGCAGTCCTGGCAAGGCCAGCAAGCACCCCCTGAGGCCCACCTGAGTGGCAGGTGTCTCCAGCCCACACTTCTTTGAACCTCAGAAATCCTTCCTGGCCAGGGAGCCCCACTCCCAATTTAGAGAAGGGAACTGAGACCTAGAAAGGTTAACAGATTTGCTTGAGATCACACAGCCAGGAGGAAAGGTGGCCCTGTCCTCTGGCTTCCTGCCCTCAGGGGCAAACTGGGCTTTCTGGGAGGGGGAGATGTGCCAAACCTAGGTAGGCCAGCCCACACATGGTGGGGAGGGGCAGCCCTAACTGCCAATCCCCAAAGCCCACTCTTCCTGGGGTGGGCCATGTCCTGCCCAGCCGTGCCTTAGCCATGCATTCGTCATTGAGAAGCAGACAGTGTGAGGCCCCAACAACTTTCCTGTCTCTGGAGAGAGAAATAATTGGCCGTCTTAATGTGAGGGGTAGAGGAAGCTTATTTGGCAGAACTTCTGCTTCCTCTGACCTCCAGGGAGTGGGCTATGGCACAAAAGCTCTGTCACCAATCTTCCTCTGGGCTCTAAGGCCATATCTCTGGCAAAGCCCAGGCAGTCAGTCTCCACGGAACAAGCTCCACCAGCAGCCCCGCCACAGGAAAGGACCAGACTCACATCCATCTTGGTCCTAGCCCAGGCCATGGCCCCCATCCAGCAGGGACTGACCCTCGATGCATGAGGGGACTGTGCCAAGGGGAGCCCAAGGTTCCAACAGGACCAGAAAAGGCCAAACCCTATGACCAGGACAGACCCACCCAGGACCCACCTGAGAGACTATGCATGCTAAGGCCACATCTTTTCAAGGGGGGGCAGTGGTGCCCAGGAGCAAAATCCAAGCATCCTGGATCTGTCAGTGTCGGGACCCCAATGCCTGAAGGAAGAAGCTGTCAATGTTCGGGGTTCTCAGAGACCCTGCCCAGACCAGAGTCCTGCTAAAGACAGAGCTGAAAAGAGGAGCTCTCTATGCCCTGGCCAAATCACCAGCGGACCAAGGGACCTGACCTCTGGGGTTCAGCCTCTCAGTCAATAAGAGGCCAAGACCCTGGGCTCATGACTCTAGAGAGAGAGGCTGGGAGTCAAATGAAAATGCAAACATCCACCTCTGAGGCTCTGTTGCCTTGTGTGTATCAGCACGCTGAGTCTCCCTTGCCCAAAGCCCACCCCCTTCCTTGGCCTTTCACACTCCTCTTACCAGCTTGGGGCCTCCCAGCGTCCACTCTGTCCCAGCTGCTGGCCCTGTCTGCCTCCCCCTCCATGTCCAACTCATACCATCGGCCAATAGTCACCACATGGCCCTTCTTGCTACCAACACATCGCGTGTGCCCATCAGCCACTCCCGGGCTCTGGGACCAGTGCTGCCTGCATATCAAGGTCACATGCTGGGCCCTCACTGCTGGCTCTTCTCCAGCCTCACTCGTGCTCCTCATGGACCCCGGGCTTTGCACTGCCCTTCCAATGATCAAGAACATACTCATTTCTGTTCTTCTCTGCTCAAACTGCCCCGCCCCCAAAGTGCTCTCCCACTTCACCTGCGCAGGGTTCGAGCTGGTCCTCTCAGGAAGCTCTTCTGGCTGCCTCCCAACCAGCCTCTCCTTCCTCGTTGCCTTTCATCCAACTTGGACAGAACCTTGAAGTTAACTGTGAGCCCCCAGGAGAGTCTCTTTGCCTCAAGAGGACTGAGCTCGGTGGAGTAGAGACTATCGCCCCTCTGTGCTGAGCCAAGGCCAAGCATGCAGGGGCTCAGAAAGGCCATTAAGGGCCTGGCACCAGGATTCTAGATACAGCAGCCACTCTGTCACAGGCCAGCTGAGGCCCTGGCGCCACTGTGCTCCATGCTGCCACAGGGGAGCCGGCTATTGAGCTGAGGGACAGCAGGTGAGGGGGCTGTGTCCCAGCTCAGCTTCAGAAGCACCGCCCCCCCCACCCCCCCTTCATCTAGTACAGCATCCTTTGCAGGAGAGCTCTTCACCCCGTGTTAGCTCTTCACACTGCCCTCCCCAGTGCTTACACTCAGAGCATTGGCCGCATACCAGGGACCCCACACATGCTGCCTCCTTCCATCCCCCAGGAACCCAAGGAGGTCAGAACCCTCCTTCTCCTCGTTTCTAGTTGAGGAAACTCAGGCTTCCAGCAGTTAAGGAACTCACACAGGGCCTCTCAGCCAAGGAGTGGCAGATACAGTATTTGAGGGTGAGTCTTCCAGACAATGACTTCCCTTTCCGTGCCTCTAAGGGGCCTTGGATAGGTCCCTTCCCTGACCTGGCCTCCTGTCCCCACTGGTAGAAGGAGGGTGGTTACCCAAAGATCTGTGCACTGTACTGTTGGGGAAGGGGAGCCCTGTGACCTGATAAAACACCTGTTTCCTCCACCAGAGTCTTGTTTGTACACAGCAGCAGGAAGCAGCCAGTCACAAGGCGTGAGGGAGTGTCACTGTATGGCTTCAGGACCACAGGCGCTGAGGAGCTCCTAGGGAGGTGGCAGCACCCCTGCCCCTCCCTGCATGGGAGGGACCCACCCTCATCCAGCCTGACCTCAGCAGTCATTTGACATACAAACAGGGCCCCCTGAGTCCATTCTCAGGGCTCAGCTGAAACTCCTTTGCTGCAGGGGCAAGGGGTGGGCTGTGGTCTCAGGAGTCTCAGGAGACCCAGGAGGCCATGGGTCACGAGCAGCCTCGGAGAGGCTGCCATCAAGACCGACCCTTTTCTGCCCCACTCACACCTGCATCTCGGAGCACATGCGGAGGGAGGCAGACCTATGGAAGCTGGCTTAGTAAAACCCTAGGACGACTGGGTGAAGACTACCAGGCCTTGGTGACCAACCCAGAGCTCTGTCAGCCCCGCCAGCCTACTGAGCTAGAGGAGTGGGCAGGGGTCGGTAACTGCAGCCCCTGGGGATGGTGGCGGCAGGGGTCTGCAGGAGGATTCTCCTTTGTGGTGCTCTCCTGACCCTGAAAGGCAGCAAGATGGCACCCTGAAAGTAGAGTCGCACCCTGGGGGCTGCAGATTTTCCAAATACCACTGCCAATACCACACAACCTTCCAAGTCAGGAAGGAATGCAAGTCAAAATAACTTTTAAGTCCCATTTCCCACCATGAACCTATTAATTGAACAACAGAAAAGAAGAAACTCCATGTTGGGACTTTGAGTGATTAGACACTACAAGGAACCCACAGCAAACTGGGGCCAGAGAGGAGCAAAATGTTCTAACTCTTTCTACCATTTTAAGATTTTATTCTTTTATGTAATCCCTACCCACCCTGTGTGGGGCTCACACGCACGACCTCAAGATCAAGAGTCTCATGCTCTACCCACTGAACCAGCCAGATACCCCCAATTTTTCCTGCCTTTTGACCCAGTAATTTTCCTTAAGCGTATTGCTCCAAGAAAATAATCAAAAAGGAAACTAAGGAGTGATTTGTACATAGCATCATAGGTGCAAATATGTACCCCCACACCAGGGGAAGAACTGGGGCAAGACATGACAGGGTGCAGGCACGGGTGACCATGTGAACCAAGGTCTGAGAACGGTCTGGAAGCTGATGACCAAATGGGTCTTTCACTATTTTTCTTATAAAATAGCTTCAGCTCCTAACATTTTATACAAAGGGCTTCTAGATGGCTGGGGAAGGGGGCTCCTTTCAGATGAGTCTTTGGGGATGGTAGGAGAGGATCTCAGGATGGACTGAGCAGTGAAGGCTCCCATCCTGGCTCCAAGAACAGTTGACTGTCTGAGTCCGGATTTCAGCTCAGGTCGCGATCTCAGGGTCTAGGGATCCAGACCCATGTGGGGCTTCCTGCTCAGTGGAGTCTGCTTGAGATTCTCTCCTTCTCCCTTTGCCCCTCCCTCCTCTCACTTGCTTACTATTTCTCTTAGAATAAATAAACCTTAAAAAAAAAAAAAGAAAGAAAGAAAGTGGCCTGTTTACCTGTGTCCCTGTCCCAAGCTGGCCCCCAGGGCTCTGACCCCCAGGCCCCTAGGGCCCAAAGTAGAGATACAACCCTCCAGATGGGAGTCTAACCACTGTGCCACCACTAGCCCCAGACGAGCCAGGAGAGCAAGGGAAAAGGGATCAATTGTGGCCAAACCCCCAGCTCCCAAGCCCAGGACATGCGGGCACTGCTGCCTCCACTCCACACTCCAACTCTGGGAGGAGGGCTCACCACTCCCACTGTGTGAATGAGGAAACTAAGGCAGAGAGACACTTTGGACAAATGGGCTGCCTTTGGCCTCAGTACAACGAACGAGTGCATCATAAAGCAAGGCCACCCACTGTGGCCTGGAGAACCAAGGTGGCTGAGGCAGCAAAGGCCTGGGGGAATGACAGAGGGCCCCGCTCGGATGTTCACAGGAGGTGTTTCTGGGTAAGTGATATTTGAATTCGGACCTGAATGACAAATGAGAAGGTGGCAGCTATGTGAGAGCTAGGGAAGAGAATTCCTAACTGAGAGAACAAATGCAAAGGTCCTGAGGTGGAAAGAACAGGATGGGTGTGAAGCAGAGGGAGACAGTGCAGTAGCTGCTATTTAGGGAGAGAGGAAGAGTATGGTGCAGACAAGAGGGGGCTGTCCGCAGGGCTGGCCACCCAGGCACTAGGGCTGTGGTGAGTGGTTTGGACCTTACTCCCAGAGTAATGGGAAGCCACTGCAGGGTTTCAGCAGGCAAGAGAAACCCTCTTTCTTTTGCTGGGATCTTCTCTTGCTGGGCTGCTGTGTGGAGCCTGGGTTGGGGGTTAGGACAGGGGTTCAGGGGTGGGGTGCCAAGGTCAAGGCAGAGGGAGCCCTGAGGTGGCCATTACTGCCTTCTGGGTGAGGGATGGCCGAGGCTGGGCTTTAGACGGAGACTAAAGTGGAGAAGTGGGAGATCAGGCATGTCTGGAGGGGAGCCCGGTACTCTTTGTGCTCATGTGCTGGCCAAATCTGCACCTTCAGGAAGTTGCTTGGCGGACCCTCCTCCACAGCCCACAGCCCACGTGGGGACCAGCTCCACCCAGGATGCCCCAGCAGGGCCTTCTGTGACAGCACCCCTCCAACCACGGCCTGGTTCCACTCTGGTCATCTGTCTCCTCCACTCAGCCAGGCACTCCCAGAGGCAGAGGCTGGTTGTGATCTCTCGGATGCCCGGCCTAATGCCAGACCCCTTCTAACAAGGTTCACTCCAACCAGGGCTGATAATCAGCCCTCACTAACTGTCCCCAGCAACACCAGGCTGCTCTCTCTCTCTGAGGCTCTGGAGGGCTGGGTGGGTGCATCTCTGCAGAGCTTCCCTGGACATGGTGGCTTGTGTCAGCAGCACTTCCTTCCTCTGCTCAAGTCTTGCTCATACCTGCACCTCCTGCTCCCCACAAGGCTTGTTAGCACAGCCCTCATCTGACCTCAGACCCTGGAGCCCAGGAATGTGAGCTCAATGGCCTGGAACCCAACCATGGGTCCACTGCCTCCTGGGTTCCCCCACATTGGAAGTGATGCCCAAGCCCATGGCTTGGGGGGCATGCACACACACTGGGACAGCTGCAGAGGTCAGGCCCGGGAATGGCCCCAAGTCCCTGCAAGAGCCAAAAGGCTCAGCCTTTTCCTTTTTTTCAAATGATATGTAATTCGAATATCATAAAATTTACTGTTAAAAGTATACAGTTCAGCGGTTTTAGCATATTCACAAGGTTGTGTACCCATCACCACTGTCTAATTCCAGAACACATTCATCACCCCAAAAAGGAACCCCTTACCCATTAGCAATCACCCCCCATTCCCGTCTTTGCTCAGCCCCTGGCAACCACTCATCTGTGTCCCATCTCTACAGATTTGCTTATTCTGGACATTTCATCTAAACAGCAAAAGGCTCAGCAGCCTTCCAGGCCATAGACTCCAAGTGGAGTCCACAGAAAGGATCACAAGAGCAACCGGGCCTCATCTTTTTTCTGAGAAGATCTGCGCCAGTCCGGTGGTCTCACCCATCCAAGAGTCTGGGTTTCCTAGGGAGCAATGCCTCATTCATCCCAGAATTTCCTCAAAGTCAGGCCCAGGACAAGCTTAATGGCCCTTCTACTCCCACCCCCAATCTCAGAGCAAAACAGAACAAACAAAACAGAAACAAGGAGCAACTACTGGTCGAGGCCGGGAACAGCCTGCAAGCCCACATTAGATGTCTCACAAACATCAGCCATGAAATAAACTTTGACCTAATTCTCCCTTCCCAAAACTAAGTTCACTAGAAGCCATGTACCAGAAAAGAAGCACCCTTTTAGGAAAAAAAATCTTCCTCTACCCACTGGCAGCTGGCTGTGAGGTGGTCATTTGGTCTGCTGCCCCGGCAAGGTTTGAGTCTGCCCACTTAGAGACATCCAACATGGTAACCACGTGGGCATGCCACCCACAAGTGGGTAGAGGAGGACCCTGGCATGGGCTTTCCCCACTGTGTGGGGAGGTTAAGCGACTGGCCTTAAGAACTCTTCAGCATAACTGTCGACTGCCTGGATTCTCTCAGAGAGGACAAAGGGGGCCAGGGGCCTAGATCCCCACGGGCAGGGGCTGGACAGCATGACATCTGTCCCCCTAAAGAGGGGTTTAGGAAAGTAGAGCTTGGGAAGAAACCTCCAAAGGCAGTTTTTCCTCAAGGCCCTACAACGGACTCCAGACCCACTATAAGAGTATCTTTTCTATTACATGTGCTCCCAAAACATGGAGTCAATCAAATTTGCGTTTTAAAACCAACAGTATTTTAAACGTCCACACAACTTTTCAGGTTAACACAAGCAACTACCCCGATTTGCTATTCATTTTTAACTATCAGGTTTGCTTAAAAGAGGCTCCCCTGTATTCATGGACATCTTCCCCACCCGGTGTCACCCCAACTTAGGCCCTTGACTCTATCCTTGTCCCCAGCCCCACAGGACAGCTGGTTTCAGCACATGGAACATCAGCTCCAGAGTTTGTCTTCTCCTCCAGTGTTCCCAGAAGCCAGGCAGTGGGAGGCTGCAGTTGGGTGGGGAGTAGGGCAAGGGAATTTACCTCTATAGGAGACTGTAATATATAGAAAAGCCTCCGCTATAGCTTAAGAAAGATGCCCAAGTTGAAAAAACAAATGACGCAGGCTAGGGTAATAGTGATGTGTCTGCCCTCACCCCCCACCCCAATCCTGACTGTTGGAGTTGGCCATCCGTCCGCCTACACTATGACCAGTGTGAGCTTAAGGACACCAAATGGTCCCGTTACCACACCCTTAAAGAGAACGAGGCCCTCCCACTCTGGGCACTCTCCCACTGGCCCAGGCCATGAAAGGAATGCAGAAATCCTGCCTCTTCCCTGGACCACTGTGGAATCACAAGAGCCTGGAGGGAAGCTGCCCCTCCTAGGACCGTTCTGGGGCCTAGGCCTTTTGTCTACTCAAGGCTGTCACGGTGACCCCAGCACCCTGTGCAAGCAACTCACCTGCCAGCAATTTGGCAGCACTGTGTTATATCAAGTTGGCCCAAAATCTAAGGGTTTAGATGTTCTAAGAAACCCAGGAAGCATCTATACTTAGCATCCGCTTGAGTAGGGCGGAGGTCTCTGGGGAGAGGCTCTGGATCAGGTGGCAAGGTCAGAGGGCAATCCTTTGCCCCATAGACTTGAAAGAAGTGAGCACCTCATAGACAGAGCCACCCTAGAGCAGAAGGACCACTCAACCAACATGCTCCTTCTGCTTATGAGAAAACATGGAGTCCAAGGGGCAAGGAGCTCATTTCTACAGTCAACAGTTAACCAAGTTTTCCATTCTGGGGTTTCTAGAGAGAAGCCTCAATCTGTCTTCTCACCTCCCAGCGGCTTCAGCATGAAAACAGCTTTCAGAAGCAACCCTCCTCCCTCCCGATCTGAAACAGGCTGGCAGTCATCCTCTTCCCTCAGAGTGACCCCCCCCAACTAGCCATGTGAGCCTCCCGCACTGGGCCTCCATTTGCAGCCACCAGAGTTCCCCAAACACTTGGTGTACTCCAGGCGCTCTAATCTCGCCCTCGACTTAGGCCAGCTGAGGACAGTCTGAACCACTAATCTCAACTTTTTTTAAGTGCAGTTGTACTGCTCCAATGCACTCAGAATAGGCTCTTTACCCTTTAGATCATCTGTACCAATGAGGCAGAAAAGCATGGTTTGTAACAATCACGGAATCTTTTTGAAGCGCTTAAACATATTCAATTAGCGAAATCATTAAACGGGCCCCTTACCCACACCACTGATTTGAAATACCTCTGCTAACCCTTCCCAGAGCTTATGAGACCAAACCAGTCTCATAAAAGCCTGCTTTCTACACCTAGCGTTCAGGGTCTTTCTCTGGCAAGTGGGTACTCATGACAATAAGGGGAGAGGGAGTATAGCCTGTTTCTCCTGCACAAGGAGGAGCTCTGAAACACACTAGCCTTTCTGCCCATTTCTCCAAACACCCAGGCTTGGGGCTTAGGCTGAGGGAGCAGGCAAACTGCAAACCCCACAGCTAAGATGACCCTACCAACACCACCCTCAGGAAGGGAGGGGATGGTGTCAGCTCAAAAGTTCGGGGAAAAGACTCTACCCTGGCATTACCTAGCACCAGGACAAGGGCCTGCACCTGCTTGTGAGCAAGTTAGGAAGACAAAAGCCAACAGCTGGCGAGAAGGGGGTGCCTAGGGGGGGTCTCTCTCCTTCCTTCAGCAAAGTTCTCCTGGTTCAGATCCCACTGGGTGTGTATGGGAAAAGGCACCAGAACAGTTCTCATCTATCTTGTTCTAGGCAGAAATCACTTGTTGCCCATACCCCAAATACCTGGTCAAGGAGGTAACAGGCACAAGGCCTGCCCGGCTGCCGGGGCCACTTACCAGCGGGGGCTGCGGCTGGGGGTGCTGCCCTGCTCCCGAGGGTGTAGGGTAGTGCATGAGCAGATTGAAGGCGGAGTAGACGGTGTCTTTGTACATGCCGCTGGCGCACTCCGGGGCCTTCAGGCCTGGAAAAACCACAGCTGGGTCAGACGTGCCCGACAGGGTGGCTCGGGCTGGAGGCAGTCTGCTCTCCAGAGAAAGAACTGCCGAGGAGTCCCGCTCACGTGTGAGACCGGAGAAGGCACGGGCCCCGGGTGCCTCAGTTCGGACGAAGGACCACGAGTTCAGGCCTCCCCTCGGCGGCCCCTACTTGACCCCCAGCCCGCCCTCTGGCCAAGGAACCTGGGCCAACGCTTTCTCCTGAAGACTGGGGATTAGGCAGTCACCTGGGCAGGAGGGGAGGCGGAGATGGCGGGGGTCTGTTTACTCCTATAAAGGTCAGGGCACCGGAAGTGACTCGAGCCCGGCGGCGCCCGGGAAACCCGCCCCCCACTCCCCCCGCCCTGGCTTTGCCGCCTCCTTGAGCTGCCGTGGGGGGAGGCCCCCCGGCCCCCCCAACCCCGTCCTCGGAGGCCCCCCGGCCCCCCCAACCCCGTCCTCGGAGGCCTCCCTGTCCCACCCGGACCCTTAGCGGGTGGAGGGGAGGCGGGCCGAAACTCACCGTCCTCCAGAGACTCTGGAAGTTTGTCAGGGAAAAGTCTCTGCGAAGCGTGCTCCCGTCCGAGCGCCTGCGGGGACATCCAGAGGGGCCGTGAGGGGCGCCGAGCTCGCGGCTCGGGGCAGGAGGGGTCTGAGGGATGGGTACCCCGAGGGCCCGGGAGGGCGGGGCGGGGCCGGCCGGGAGCGGGGGGCGGCGGGCGCGGGAGAGGCGCGGGGCGCGGGCCGGCGCTCACCTCACCCCCGACCTCCGCCTCGCCGCGGGCCCCGGTGCCGGCCCCCGGGACCCCCGCGCCGCCCGCCGCGCCCTCGGACTCATTGACCAGCGACGACTTGAGCTCGGCCAGGTCGCGCTCGGGGCCCGCGGCGCTGTCGCGACTCTTGTCGTCCTGCTCCTCGCCCTCGTCCTGGAAGGCCAGCAGTTCGTCAGGCGCGCCCAGGTCGTCGCCCCCGCCGGCGCCGCCCCCGCCAGAGTCCAGCTGCGGCATGGTGCGCTCCGCCCGCCCGGGCGCGGGGCGCGGGAGTTCGGGGCGCGGAACCGGCCCGGCAGGCGGCGAGCCCGGAGTCCGGACCTCCGAGCCCGAAGCACGGCGGGCGGAGCGCGGGCTGACTCCGCCTGGGCGGGCTGCGGGCGCTGGGCGCGGGGCGCGGGCGCCAGGCTGAGCGGCTCCTGGAGCTGGCGGGTCCGAACATCAAAGGCGCCGCGGGCCGAGTGCGGGGGGCGGGGCGGGAACGCCGGGGGCGGGCCCCATGGGTGGGCGGGGGGCAAAGTCGCCCCGCCCAGCCCCTCCTCTCCCGGGAGAGGCTGGGACGCTAGCCCCGCGCACGATCTTAAAGGGCTCGCTCTCCCAGGCGTCACTCTGGCGTCCGGACCTTTCTTCCGAAATGTGGGAACTCTAAAGGAGACTCCTCACCCTGCTTCCTCACCTAAAATAAGGGATTCCCGCTCTGCACCCAGGTTTCTCCCCCAAGTGCCGAGGGGCCGGATCCCCTAGGCCCTGCGGTGGGAGCTGGAACGCAAGCCAAGGTGTAACTGCGTCGGCGAGCCGGCCAGTGCGTCCAGGACTTGAAAATGGGGGCTTCCTGGAGGTTGGAGGCTGTTCGAGACTGTGCGCGAACCCCGGCTTGCAGGGTTAGGATTCCTCAAATTCCCGTTCTCTGTCCTGTTCTCCAACCCTAGGCCGGTCTGGGACCTCCTTCCAGGCAGCCCAGATACAACCCGAACACGAGCATATTCCCCTCCCACACTTATGGAATGCCTGTTGCATGCGGGGCTCATGCACCACATATCTGTGACGTGCCTCTCTGCCCTGTGGCATCTCTCAGGTGCGAACAGAGCCAAGAGAACAAGGAGGAAGGATCCCCCAAACCCCGTGAGGATCCTTCAGACACCCACCCCCTCCTTCCCTCCCTCCCTCCCAACTCAGTTCTAAGCCTAGAACCTGGGGCCCAGGGATGCGAGCCTTTGGGCGGACACGTGGGCCGCGGGATTCCCACGAGGTGTGGGTCATCAGAAGCAACTCAACACGGAAAGTCGCATTCCCATGGAGCCAATGGACTCGGAGCCTGACGCCCGCAGACTCGCAAGATCCAGGTTGCGGGCTCCATTAGGCTCAGAGGAGCGCGGGAACGTGCGTCAGCTTCCATCATGTCTACAGTGCACCCGGGGCCGTGTCCGCGAAGGCCCCCACAGCACGCTTGGCCTCGGCTCCACCACTGTATCTGCGAAAGACACATGTCCTTTAGAGTCGCGGTGCAGTGAACCGCAGCCCCCGAGCTGGTTTCTGAGTTGGATTCAGTGTAGACTTTCCCATCTCTCCCGAGAGCACAGGGACAGAGGGTATTTGAGAAGGAGGGTGTCTTGGACGCCTCTCCTGCTCGGAGGCCCACGGGACCCCTGGCAGCGGCGCAAAGCCAGGCCGGAAGAGGGCCTCGCCGCGGCTCCCGGTCCGGGCCCAGCCTGGCTGGCTGCGGATCAAAGAGCCAGGGCCGTCCTTCTCGGAGTTCAGATCCTATCTGCGGCCGCTCAGCGGGGCGGCTGGGCCTCCTACTGCAGGGCTGGAGTGCCCACTTTTCCTCCCTTCCGGGGGCTAGGGGTGGGGGTTCCTAGTGCTCAGTTTGGCGATGGAGATGTGGAGAAAAGCCTGCCCATTAGGTTTCCCCAGTCTCCTTTTCTGGGTGTGAGCTTGCTGCTGAGTCTCACTTTATCCCCACTGGGGATCCCCAGCAAATCTTAGCCTGGTAGAGAGGGGAAAAGGTATAAGAGGAGGGGCTCATGCCCTCCCCCTCCTCAGCCCTTGAGGTTATAAGATCTAACTGGGCACGAGCCTCCTCTGGGAAAGCTGAATGGGAAGGTGGATCTGCCTAACTCAAAGGTTTTGGGGGTCCTCTTGCCTTTCAGAGTGACCCCAGCTTAGCAGGACCCTCCTCCAGGACAAAGTTCCCCAGACCCATGAGTGGACACAGGACAATGGCAGCCCATGGAGAAAGGAGAGAAGTCAGGGCAAGAGTGAGGTGGTTTGTTCTCAATAAGGCTGAATTTTTTTCAGCTTAAAGTATTAGCATTTAATCAGAGATTATGGATTTTCTGCTTTATTGGTGTAAAAACAGCCTTTCTTTACTAAAATAAAGGTGGATATTGATTTTTTTAAAAAACATCCTTATTTGGCAGAAGAAAACCTTTTGTCTCTCTCCCACCCCCAAATCTCTTTGGACATTTTATAGGGTTGTGGAATCCCAAAGTCTGGGAACCACTACCCTACGTGATCATGTCCTACTGGGTGGAACCAGGGGAGGAGGCAGGTGAGCAGGGAGAATAAGGGTGTGAGGAAGGAGAGGTAAGGGAGGGAGAAACAAGCTGAGTATCAGATATCTATAGCTACACTGAAGTCAGCTTGAATGTCTGCTAGGGAAATCACCTATGTACCTAAACCAGGAATCAAGCTGTGGAGGGAGGGGAGGCAGTGTGGAGTTCCTGTTCTCCAGAAGGCATTGTCTGCATGAGAAGCTGAGAAATTATTAGAGCCGAGTTTGTTGGTTATTAGTCTATGCAGACAATGGGCAGAAGGAGGTCAGAAGGAGATATGGTGGAATCAATGTGGCTGGTGTGACAGATGGGCTTCCTGGAGGAGGCAGACTTCATCTGGACGTGGAAGGCTCTGTAAAGTTTGGTGAGATACAGAGGAAAAAGAGCTCAGTCTTGTCTACCAAATGCAGGTGTGGCCCAACAGCAGCATTCCATCATGACCTCTAAAATTCCAGGAGGGGGTTCTTACCTGCTTTGTGGTCTCTGCAGACAAATAGTGATGAATGAGCTGTGACTAATAGAGTCCTGACTTTCCGAGTGGCTCATGTTGCTTGGAGGGACCACCAGGAAGATTGGGGAATCTCTCTGGTTGGTTTGTATAGGGTAGCTCAGGCTCTTTGCTACATAGGAGGGCCCAGAGCGTCTCCCTGTAGTCAGACCTCAGTCTGTGCCATCTCTGGGCCCACCCTAGAGAGGTAGACTGGTGCTCTGGGCACCAACTCAGATCCCATACAGTCACAATGGCCCTGGGGTTCCCCCATAGGGTGGTGAGTGGGATCTACTATGATTGCCCCTCGGGATGTGACCCGGCAGTTTCAGGACGAGGGCCAGAATCTTCTGCAGGGAGGCCCAGGAGTCTTCTGCACACATGAAGTCCAGGTCAGAACTAAAGATTTTTTTTTTTTTTGGTAAGATTTGTTTATTTGAGAGAGAGAGGGTGCACACACACAGGGGCACAGGCATGTGCAAGTGGGAGGAGGGGCAGAGGGAGGGAATCTTCAAGCAGTCTCCCCGCCTAGTGTGGAGCCAGTCAGGACCTCCTGATTCCTGGGGCTCAACCTCATGACCCATGAGATCATGACCTGAGCTAAAACCAAGAGCTGGACCCTTAACCGACTGAGTCACCCAGGTGCCCCCAGGGCTGACAAGTTAATGAGGCTTCATCTTCTTGCACGTGAGCCACCAGCAGACATGTGGTGTCCTCTGAGGCTGGACATGGGACAAAGTCAGAGCTCACAGGGGTGGAGAGTCTGACCAAGGATTGAGCTCCGGCCTTGGATTTAAGCAGACCTATCTGAGTTTGCATCGCTGCCCTACCATTTGCTAGCTGGGGATTTCAGACAAACTACCCACCCTCTCTGAGCCTCAGCTTTCTCCTGGGTAAAGTGAGTATCACTCCCCAAGGCTGCCTGGCACTGCGGGAGCGATCTGGAGAGGATTTCCATATCCTAGGAAAGAGTTTAGCTCAAGGCCTGGCACATTCCAAGCTCTCTAATAAATGGGTACTCTTGAGCTAGTTTTCGGAAGTTGTTAGGCTAATTGGCTCTTCATGTAACGTCATGTAAGTCATCTAAGTGTTCTCATGGCCTGGGCCCACCTCATCACAGCTAAGGCTGAAAATGTACTTTTCCTTTCCTTTTCTTTCAAGTTCCTTCACATGAAAGGCCTGTGTGAACTCTCTGAACTTTTCGAATGGGGGAGACCCTTGAAATGTGGCATTTCCAGAAAACAACTCAAAGAAGCCCCAGATGGGTTTGGTCAATTACAACGGGGAGAGGTTGGGAGCGGCATCTCTTCCTGCCCGCCAGCCTACCTGGCATCCTGTTGGGACACGCCGAGCACAGCCTGGAGGCCTGGCTGGCTGCTCTGGGCAGGAACACTTCCCGTGCGAGCCTTCTCTCTCAGGGCAGAGCCTGGTCACACATCCTAGAGGCAGACTGTGGTTTGTTACTAGAAACACAGTGTGGTCTCTGGAAACTGTGTCGTTTCACTGTATGCTCGTGTGTGTGTATGTGTGTGTGTGTGTGTGTGTGTGTTGTAGGTGGCTGTGGCCTACAGAATGGCAGACACACAATCGTTGTGATGTGACTGCTCTAGGTTGGGTACCAGGTAGCTGCCTTCAAAATGAGGCAAGAGAGAGGGCAGGCCTTGCTGGCTCAGTCGGTAGAGCGTGCAACTTTTGATCTTGGGGTCTTGAGTTCAAGGCCCATATTGGATGTAGAGATTACTTAGATAAACAGGTACTTTAAGAAATAAAATAAAATGAAGCAAGAAGGGTTTGGGTTCATTTCTTCTTTCTTTATAATCTTCTGTGGGTTCTCCCTTCACCCTATACCCCAGACTTTATGCGATAAACAAGAATTGCTCTTAAAATAAAAATTCAATGAAGACTCCTGCCTTCGGCTCAGGTGGTGATCCCGGGGTCTGGGGATCGAGTCCCACATTGGGCTCCCTGCTCTGAGGAGAGCCTACTTCTCCCTCTGCTTCTGCCTCTCTCTCCTTCTGTTTCTCATGAATAAATAAATAAAATCTTTTAAAAAATATAAATAAAAATTTAATGATAAAGCTAGATGTTAGCTATTTCTTTTTTTCTTTTAAGATTTTATTTGTTTTTTGACAGAGAGATATCAGAAGTAGGCAGAGAGGCAGGGAGAGGGGGAAGCATGCTCCCTGCTGAGCAGAGAGCCCAATGCAGGGCTTGATCCCAGGACCCTGGGATCATGACCTGAGCTGAAGGCAGAGGCTTAACCCACTGGGCCACCCAGGTGCCCCTAGATATTAGTTATTCCTGATGAAAACCCAAGGTTGGCTTGCATGACAGTGATGGGGAGACTACAAAGAACTGCTCCTCAACTCCAGAGGGCTTGTTAGGATAGTTTCCCATGGGCTGATTTCCCCACATCGTGCTCACCACAGTGTCCGGTGAATGGTGCTGGGATTCACTCACCAGGAATCACCCAGGGTTTCCACAGGAAGGGTCTGGACTCAGAGACTGACTTGTCAGCAGCATAGGCAGGGTGTGAGTGGCCATCGTGTGCCATGCACCGTGCCATCAGAGTGCGTTGGGTTCCAAAGAGCTTGGGAGTGGGAGGCCTGTGCCCTGGTCCCTGCACTAGCCCTCGACCCGCTGTGTGAGCTCAGATAAGTCCTCTGCCTCCTCCAGGCTCAGGGCCCCTTACCTAGTCCCAGGATGTAGTGAGGAGCCCACAACAATGAGACTAGAGGGGAGACAAGAAGCAATCACAAATGCAACAGTAAGTGAGGGACACAGACCCAGGGTCCGTGTGGGAGTTGCCTGCCGCTTCACAGAGGAATGTGCCCGTGTTTGGATTGTGGGAGCAGCCCCAGACACGTTGATAGAGGAATATCTTCCCAGGAAGGTACTGCTAGATATCTAATTTTGACACAGGGTTGGAAGGGCTTTGCTCCTTATTACCAGGGCCTGTAATAGAGCTGGAAATGTGCAGTGACCAGAAATTTTAAAAAATTATTTATTTATTTGTCAGAGAGAGAGAGCACAAGCAGGGGGAAGGGGAGAGGGAGAAGCAGGTTCCTCGCTGAGCAAGGTGCTGGGCACAGGACTCAATTGCAGGACCCTGCGATCATGACCTGAGCTGAAGGCAGACGCTTAACTGACTGAGCCACCCAGGCTCCCCTTGCTCAGAAGTTTTTAGACTGAATGGATAGATGGATGAATCATTCACAGCAGTGATCACTTAAAAACTGGGGAGGAAGTACTTGGCCTACTACCTGCTTTCAAGGAACTCTCGTGGGACACATCAGGACTTTCCAGGAGCCAGGGTTTCAGCAACACGGCTGTTGTGTATATGTCATGGCACACAACCCGGCAGTCAAGGAGGGCTTCTTGGAGGAAAGATGTCAGCCTAGGAGGCACGTTGGATTAAAGAGAACAGGGCTGGGATGCCTACCTGGCTCAGTCAGTGGAGAGTGTGACTCTTGATCTGAGGATTGTGAATTCAAGCCCCATGTTGGGTGTAGAGCCTACTTAGAAAAAAAAAAAGAAAAGAAAAAAAGAGGACAGAGCTTTGATCATGTGGAGCAGTAGCCATACTCTGGGTTATGGTGGGCTTTGACTCCATAGGGTCTCTGGGGCTTAGGTGAGCCAGGATCCTGGAGGAGAGAGTGGCCATCTATATTGAGCATTGCCCAGAATGGCACATCTTCCTATTCCAGATCCACAAGTATCCCTACCCCCACCACCTGGGACAATTCCTCTCCTCCCTACACACTGGCTATCCCTGATTGTCCCCTCTCCTAGCAGACTCCTGGGTGCATAATCTACCATCTCCCACTCAGAAAGTGTTCCCTTTTATTCCTAGCAGGTAGCATGTTGCAAGAAGGACCAGTGGGACATGGTGGGCATGGAGCTCTTGAGGAGAATCTGCACCAGACCCTATAGTTGTGGCCGGTCCCCATGTGCACAGCCAGTAAAGGCTCTGAGAAGCCCTGCACCAGAGGTGTCCTGTCCAGCCTTCTTCAGCCAAGTGTCTCCCAAACTTATATGACAATAAAACTATTTTCCCGTGTATGATTTTCCAAAGAACAGAATTTTTCTGGAAAGTCTTTTGGGGAATGCTGGTATCCCCGCTTTCAGAAGGCAGGGAGGGGCACTCCTTATCCAAAACATACTCCAGTTTGTGTCCCTGATAGGGAGGAAATTATTAATAGTTGAACCCCAAATTGGTCATCAAAGTTCTAACCAGGCTTCACTCCTGCCCTACTGGCTTGTCACCTTCTTGGGATCATGGACACTTCATCTGTGCCCCTGCTGAGTGCTAACATGGGCCAAGCATATTGTGGTGCTTAATAAATGCCTGCTGCCCATGAGGTGGAGCTGTTGTGTATAGGTCCAACCCAACTTTGGTTCCTCAGTCTCTGGGGGGTGGGGGGATGGGGGGGTGGTATTCCCATTGGTTTGTAAGTTGGGAATTCTTACGGGACCTGGAATGCTTTGTTTTTCAGGGCTCATTTCTGGTCTCTCCCTCATATAGGACACTTTCGCACCTGCTCCTGTCTACCCGAGGGCTTCTCTCTCTTCTAGATTCCCATGGACTTTAGAATTGTAGTCATTCATCTTCTCCGAGGCTTCTCTGTTTCCTGTGAGCGAGTCTCCTGTTTCTCCACTGCTATCCGCTTTGTTGCCTTGGGCTTGAGGTTCATAGCCTGCGTGGAAAGTGGGGCTTCAGGGCGTCTGGGTGGCTCAGTGGGTTAAAGCCTCTGCCTTAGGCTCAGGTCATGATCCCGGGGTCCTGGGATCAAGCCCCGCATTGGGCTCTCTCCTTGGCAGGGAGCCTGCTTCCTCCTCTCTCTCTGCCTGCCTCTTTGCCTACTTGTGATCTCTGTCTGTCAAAGAAATAAATAAAATCTTTAAAAAAAAAAAAAAAAGAAAGTGGGGCTTCTCCACCTACTCGTGGTGGGTGGGAACTGGAGTCAGTCACCTCCTTCTTAGAGCCCTTGTTTGATTGCCTGTCCAGTGGGGGCAATGATAACTCTTGTTTCAAAGAGGTAGGAAGAAAGGATGCATTCTTGCTTGTAAAGTATTTAACACAGTGTAGTCCAGTGAAGAATACGTGCTTGCTGATGGTGTCCAGTGTCGCTCACCATTACTGCTCCCAGCCTGCCACGCTGTGCTCGCCACCAGGCCCTGAGAAGAGCCTGTCCCCGCGACCCTACAGTCCTGCTAATCATGGGTGGAACGCGGAACCCAGGTAAGGAAGGCATTAGGAGCCCTGCCTTCTGAGACCAGTCCGAGGCTGCCAAGCATTCAGCCTGAGTGGAGGAATCTCCTCCTGCCAAAAGATGGTCATCTCCAGATGTCTACAGGCTGGAGGGAGCCACCTGGCCTGTGCGGCCTGAGGGCAGGGACAGGACTAATGGGAGGAAATTACATGGAGAGATTTCATCTCAGCTTGAGGAAACACGTCTACCAGTCAGAGCTGGCCAACCATGGCCTGCCCAGGCAGCCACCAGAGGCAGTGAGCTCCCCGTCACCAGAGAAGTGTGAGCAGAGGCTGGGAGTTCCCAAGGGAGGGAAGATGCTGGGGAGGGTTTCCACCCTTGAGGCCCTTCTGAGGCTGTGGGCAGTCCCTTATACTTCCATTCAGCTCTGCTCCTCCCTTGGCTTGGTGGCGTTCCCTGCAGGCTTGTGAGCTCTAGCAGCCTCTGAGGTGAGTGGGAGAGCCAGGCTTGGACATCTCCCGCTCCAACCTGGGCCTGGAGGCTGGAGGAGAGTGCTGTTGTAAGAGGCTGCTTTCCATGGAGATTAATGACCACTTTACCTTTTTGGGGAGGCAACTTAATGCCGTCCCCGGCAGCATGGAACCTGAACCCAGTCTGTGCCCAGGCACTCCCTAGCCCAGGCCTGCTGGGACTGGGGACAACAGAGCTAGGTGATGGAAGAGGGCTTGTTTTTTAAATCAGCTTCCCTCACTTCCTTCAACTTCTCAAAGTGCAGGCTGAAAGGAGAAAGATGGGAAGAAGCAGGAGAGGAGAGAACCTGGGTTTCGATTTTGGCTCTCCACTAGCTAACTCAGTGACTTTGGGCAAGGTACTTAACCTCGCTTTGCTTCAGTCTTCTAATCTGTAAGACAGAATAATAATAATACCTATCTCTCTAGGTTCTTGGAAGAATTAAAAGAGTTATTGTTGGTAGAGTCCTTGAAATGGTTTGTGGTCCCTATTAAGTGCCATATAAATATTTGTTAAATAGGTAAAAATTAATTGAGCAGCTCATAGAAGCCTAGCCTAGTAAACATACAAGGGGTTTTACAATAATCATCTTGTTTAGTCTTTACAAAACCCTAATGAAGTTGAAAATCCTATTAGTAGGGAAAATAAACCTGAGAAGGTCAAGTTCCTTGCCCAAGGTCACACAGCTGGTGAGAGGCAGAGCTAAGATTTAAAGTCAGGATGTTCTGTCTCCTGGACCTGGGCTCTCAACCACTCAGCCATGTTGCACCAGGAGTTCGAAGCCACTCTAATAAGGGGCGTAAAGTGCCCACAGGAGCAGGACGGCAGATCAGCCCGCAGGAGGGGGTCAGAGAAGCACCCTCCCTACTCCTTCTCAGGCCGGAAGTTCCCTCTCAGTTGCTGCTGCCCCAGGGGAGATTTTTAGGACTAATTGGTGGTAACATCGATGGGTGACTCGGATTACAAATTGCAGCCCTGCTTCCTCCAGCTGAGTAATCTCCGTTGTGGGGTCCAGGAAGCAGCCGGAGCTCTGCGCTGGTAGTGTGGGCTTTGGCGGTGACCCTGCTGAGGGAGGTAGGCCTCTTGACACAGCCTCTAGGAACAGGGACAGGAGCCCGGAGACCTGGGTTCCCTATACAGTCTGTCTGGGTGTGGGTGAAGCTGCGGGCCTGCGGTATTCTGCTCACTTCCATTTTCTCTGCTGTCTCAGCAGGACCCCTTACTCAGGACCGTGTTCCCTGGGCTGAGCCAGGGCCTGGCAGAGAGCAAATGTGCAATAAATATGTGTTCAACCCGAGAATGTCTCCAGATACCTGCACTGCCCTTTACTATTTACAAAAGCCTATCCTATCTAGTATCTCATCTGATCCTCACAGTAGCCCTGAGAGGTCGGTCTCTTAACCCCATTTTATGGATGAGGAAACTGTGGCTCCCAGAGAGGAAATGACTCGCCTAAGGTCACAGAACTCAAACCCCGGTCTTGGTCTCAGAGCTCGAAATCCACTCTAGCTCTGCAGCCCATGGAGATGTCCTCCCCTTCCTTGTGTGAGGACTGTGAGGGACAGATGGGGCCCCCTAGTTGGTATTGGCTTCTTCAGAGGCTCCTCAGAAATGAGAGACAGGCTCCCAGGATGCAGGGTGCTCAGGAAGCTAAGGATCTTTGATTCATGTACCAAGTTCAGGAAGCTAAGGATCTTTGATTTATGTACCAAGTTCTTCCTCTGCCTCTCCTGGGTCCCAGGACCCCAGGATGGGGGCGGGGGTGGGGGGGTCCATGGCCTCAGGCTTTCTGTCTAGGAGGTGGGTCAAAGTCACTGTCCCAAAGTGTGGCATCAGAGCTTTGTCTTATTAAGGGGGAACAGTGCTCTGTTTCTTGGAGATGGAGTCCCCAGAAACCTTTTTTGGGATTCCTCTTGGAGCTGCTCTAGGACCTGGGGATGCAAAGCCAGCTCTGCGGAGCCAGCCTCTTTTCTGCAAAGGTGAAAGTGCGTCTCTTTAGCTTTGGGTCACTGGTGGGGCTCTGCTGACTGCTGTGGTTTTCCTTGTCAGCTTTGCTGTTTTTACTTTTTGTTCAATGCTCTATTATTACTGACATCTTAAAGGGTTCCCCCTCTGGTCAAGCTTGGTCTTTGTTTTTATAATTTGAGAACTTCTTTCTTCTCCCTCTTTTCTTTCTCTTCTCAACCCATGATTTTGGAAGGTGCTGAAGCAGGAAGTAGGTGGAGGGTTGGTTTAAAACCAACTTCTCCCTCCATCCGGCATCTCCCATCCCCTGATCACAGCAAGTCTAAGGGCAACCTCCCCACCCAACACACACACACTCTGGTAGACCTTGCTCTTGGAGCTGGGAATTCTTTTTCCTTTTCTGAGTGGGAGTTTTGGTGCCACTAGCCCCCTTTGTGCCCTGACCCATGCATTCTCTTTTTTTTTCAATATTCTCTCTTCTCAGGGCTGTCCTCCCTGTTGGGGGAAGTTTCTGGCACAGCTGAGCCCATTGACCATAAGTGCTTCTTGGGGTCTATAGTGCCCTGAGAAAGTGGGCACATGGCAGAGCCTGACAGAATGAGGGATAGGAAAAGACTTTCATGGGGCCCTTCTCATCCTGATCCAGAGTGGGACTAGACCTGTGACCAAAAACTCCCCTTCTGGCATTCACAGCCCCTCTGTTTTGGGTGGGGGTTTCTTCAGGAGCAGCACTCGCTGGGTCTGAGGCAGTGGATTTCCAGCTCCCAGGGGCTGGGACAGATTTTCCATCCTGACTGGGGGGCCAGTGCTTGCCAGTTGGTTTCTGGGAGCCCAGGGGTGCAGACCTGAGGACCGTCAGTCTATTGCTGACTTGGAGCCAGAGAAATGCTCCTTGTTTCCTGCTAAGCCCTGTCCCCAGGACCTCAAACTGGGGAGGAACAGAATTTTTGTCCCAGCTCCTACATAATACTCAGGGTGGGACATGGCTTGTCCCTGAACTTCTCCAGCTTGTGTGGCTGAACTTGAACATCTCAAAGATAAGATTCAGGTCCACAGGGGGAAAGCACTTAAATTCCCTTCATTTGCTGGGACTTGTACAGGAGACCAACTCATAGTGTGCCTGCACCGCAGTATGCAAAATGGTGTCTTGGCCTTTCCTTTGCACCCACAGAAAGTCCCAAAGGTGCCCTGGGCACCAGATCATGGTGCTAGTTAGGGAGCTGCTCTCAGATGCCAGCGAGGGCGAGGCTAGGCCTGCTTTGTTCACTGCTGGTGCCAGAGCTCCTAGAGAACGCGCAAGTGTCAGGGAGGAGTTCGAGACCACCCTGTATGGAGAAGGGTCTGGTGTAATGAAGCACACTGGACGGCAGAGTCGAGGTTATGCAGGCCCTTGGGGGACAGGAGAGCAGTGCAGATCACTGTGGTCAGGAGGGTCCCTCGAGGAGGAACCAGAGCTACAAGGTGAAGAGCCAGTGAGATGGGGGCCTTGTGGAAAAAGGTTGGGGGGAGTGAACCTCTCCTGTCTTACCTTCCCTAGACCAGCCCTGAGCACTGAGGAAAGCCAGTCTGCTAGAGCTCAAAGAGATATAGGAGATGGCCAGTACCCCCAAACATGCACACAGGGGAAACCGAGGCCCAGAGGGGCAGGGACCTGTCTGAGTCTCACAGGCCCCTGAGACTCTCCCTTCCTCTACTTCATAGCCCCCAAAATTTAGGAACCATTTGCCCTAAGCACAGAAAATCTTGAAACATGCAGCAAGATTAAACAAAAATCCGAAGAAGCCAGTGTGTGTGTTGAGGATGAGTTGCTTTTGTAATTAAAAAAAATAAACCATTTCATGTTATTTAAAAATGTTGGTGGAAATAAAAATGGCAGGGGGCAGGTGGGGGTTGGGACTTCCTCCTGGCAAGCAGTTCACTAGCTCAGGGTGACCAGGTGGCTCCTTCCTCAGCCTCCTGTGCCCTGGACCCTGGGGAGGCTGTGATTCTGCTGGAGAGCACCCCCTGGTGGCTGGGTCTGGAAGAGGCTGTGTCTGAACTGCGGGGATGGGAAGATAGGATGGTGTAGGACAGTAACCCTTGGACACTGAGCCCCTGCCTCCCCCCACAGCTGCCACCACTGCATACCAGAGGGTGGCACTGGAGTCACTGGCAGAATTCATATCCCTCCTGAAGGAGCTGTGACAGGTTCTCTCCTGGGCTGTGGAGTAGGCCTGGTGGCCTGATATTCTGGTGCACCTGAGCCCCAGAAAGGGGGTGTTTTAGAACAGAGTCACTCACACGGGGCATAAGGTGGGGGGGACACTTCATAACTGCAACCTGCCTTCAGTGTTGGTGACAGAACCATGTCACACAGCTGGTGAGGCCCCGCAGTGAGGGGTAGAGCAAAGTGTCACTGGGAGTGACGGGGTGGAGGGGGGAGGACTGGTTGGGAGGGCTGGCTCTTCCCTGGCTCACAGGCTCAGGCAGGCAGGATGGTGACAAGGATAATGGCAGTGACAGCCTTAGGTGCTCCCTGTGGCCAGCACCAGGGAGGATTCACAAAGTCTCTGTGAGGCCGGTGGTCTTTTTCTGGTGTGTTGTTAACAGAAAAATCTCAAAGGTATAGAGAATACACCCACATGTATCCCCTCATCCCAGCTGCACATTATCAAGATGTTGTCACGCTTGTTTTTGCTCATATTCCTTCTTTCGCTTTCTTTCTCTTTTAGTCTGTTTCTTTTAAATTACATTATTAAAACAAATCCCAGATATCATGTCATTTCACCCTTGTGTGCATTAGCATATATTTCTAAAAATAGAGATACTTTCTCATGTAACCACAAGCCATTATCACATCCGCCCCCCAATAAGAATGATAATTCCTTGGTGTCCTCTAATACTTGACCCATGACTTGAATATTTTTATTGCTCCCATTTGACAGAGGAGGGCAGAGACTCTGAGGGACAAGTGACTTGGTCCAAGGTCACACAGCTATTGTGATGGGGATGGGATTTGGACCCAGGGAGTCTGACTTGGGAGCCCACCTCTCAATCACTCTCTGAGTCTTAGTTTCCCTCTCTGTAAAATCGGGGATAATGAGGACTGCTTTGCTACTTCATGGGATAACGCATGAGTAGACCATGCTGCTCTTGCTTCTACCAATAACAATGAAAATAATAGTGAAAGAAAGCAATCAGAAGAATCATTCAAATGTTGGCATAATTATAAAGGAATACAACCATCAAAGGAAATTGAGTTTTGCTGAGTCCCCACTCCTCTGTCAGCTCTCCCTCATCTCATTGAATCTTTACCCCAATCCTGTTTCTTAATTACCAGCTTCCCTCTACAGGTGAGGGACCCAGGGACTCAGACGAAGGAAGAGCTGCCCCAAGGTCAGGCCACTGGCGGTGGCCAGGCTGGTCTGTTGGGGGTGGCAGAAAAGCCCGAGTTCTGTCAGAAGCTGAAGGTGGCCTTTGCTAAAGGCTTTGGAGCATCCTGCCTTCGTGGGGACTGTGCCAGTTGAAGTGACTGCTCACGAGCAACACAAATCCCCTTTGGTGGTTTTGGGCAGAATGGCAATCTACTGCAAGGATCTGGGACGGCTCACAGAATGGATTATAAGGAGGAAGCCAGGCTGGCAAAAGATGAGCCTGGAGCAGCCCTGGGGCTTGGAAGACACAAGTGCTCAGAGGGCCCATCTGGGCTCCCCACTGGGAGGACTCCCCTTCTGACTATTTCTCTGCTTTGACGTGCTTTCCAAGACCTAGAACCCTGGGACAGACTTCAAGGCACCTAGCATGGGTGGCATGGCCCCTTCCCACCATGGCTGAGAGAGTGTGGTACTTTTCTGGAAGGTTTGAATGCTGGGCCATGCCAGGGTTTTTTAAAGGAGTGAAATGGGGAGGGAGCTTGAGGGGATTCCCCAGAGAAGACGAAGCCCGCTCTGGTTTTCACACATAATTTTGCTTCTGATCCTGGGAGTGTGAGTCACATGTGAAAGTCTCTCGTTTTGTGAGGCCTGTGTCTGCTGCTGCCACCACGTTTTGGCAGCTTCCATCTCAAGGCAGGAGGCCCAGGTGATGGGCAGGACTCCCGTGTCTGCCACCGGCTGCTGCAGTGATGGGAGCAAGCATTAGGGACTGTAACTTTTGGGCTTAATGCTGAGGGGGATTTTCCATCCTATACATTATGTGAAAATAGAATGCAAATGATACGTAAATGAGCCGGTGCCCTAGAAGCTCTTCTGCTGGGTAAGATGTGAAGGGGCTGGGGCTCAGGCTGGCCTCTACCTTCCAGAAAATGCTCAATCCCCTCCCCCAGGGAGAGCACAGCCTCTGGCATATCCACTGCTACCTACTCCTCGTGCTGCAGGAACCCTGCCTAGCTATCCCCGGGCTCTGTACCCCTGGCCGTGTAGGGATCTCAAACCCTTAGGAGAAGCAGGTGGTACATAAAGTCTAGATGAACAGAAAGAGTCCTGCTCCTTCTGTTTTCTCCATCTGTGGCCCATGCACAGGGCTGGGCACTCAGGGCCTCCCACATTGACCCAGGGCCAGCCAAGAGGCCAGACTATACCAGCAAGGCCTGGAGATGAGGGATGGCCCTCTTCCCACTCAGCCTCATTCCCTGGGTCTGGCCCACAAGCTTCTGGTGGGACAAGGAAGGTGGCTGGAAAGGCTGACTCCAGGGAGAGGGTGTGGGGGCTGCGTGGCCGCTGTCGGAGACCCAGCAGACTCCCCGGCCCCCATGTCCTGCTTCAGCAAGGCTGTGCCAGGCTATTCAGATGAGAAAGTGAGCCAACAGGAGAAGTGGAGAGGCAGGCGGTGAGAGGGACCCCAAGAGCCCTAGCCTCTTCACCATATATCTGAAGGGAGCCTTCAGGGTCCTGCAAATCAGGAAAGTTTGAACCTCTGAGAAGTCAAAGGGCAGGTCCCCTCGAAGGTTAGTTCTGTGGCAACCAGAGGGCAGGGCAGAAGAATCCGTCCCCCAAGCCAGGCCCAGACAGATGGCTTTTTCCAGTGGCCCAAATTATAGTCCTCCCAAAAGCCCTCCTTCTCAGAGCCTGGTCTCAGGGGGAGAAGCACACCAGGCTCTGAGCTGGTGAGATTCAGTGGGTTCTGTCTTTCCTGCCTGTCTCTCTAGTTTCCTCCTCCTCCTCTCCCCACCCTCCCCAATCTTCTCTTCATGAGGCTCTGTTTCTCCTCTGTCTCCGTGTCTCCCTCTCCACCCCAACCTCGGGCTGCCCCAGCAGTGCCCGACCTCCTTGTCCATCACACTGCAGGACCTGAGCCCAGAGTACAGCCTGCTTGCTCGCTGCTCCATCTCAGGCCCTAAAACACAACTTTAAATCCAGGGCAGCCTGGCTAGGTTATTATAGACTAAAACTTGGTGCCTTTGGACTTGGCCCCCTCCCCAGGGCCTCAGTGTCTCTGAGCCTTCAGGGGTGAGGGTAGGCCCCCAGCTGGTCCTGGTTACCCTGACCTTAAGCCGCTCCTTGGGCAGGTTGCAGACAGCACCCATGACACTATCCACTATCAGGCCAAGTTCATGCAAGAAAGCTTCAGGAGCCCGAGGCAAGGACCGTCCTATGATGAAGATGGGGCTGGTGGTTAGGGCCATGCAGGGTCTCACCATCTGTCCAGAGGCAGAGGGCTGCAGCGTGAGAGGGAGGTGCTGGCAGAGGCTGGCAGAGGATTGGTTGGAGAGAAAGGAATCCCTGGTGTTGGGTCCTGTCCTGTTTGGGTCCCCATGTGAAAGCTCCTAGGAACCTGGGGCACAGGTGCAGGGAAAATGAGACAATTGCCTCCTATGGCTGTTGGGCTCATTCTGGACAAGCACACACTCCTGCTCCTGTCCTTCCCTCACCCAAGCCTAGAGGAGCCCCTCCAGGCCCAATCACCAGCTGCCCCTCCGCTAAAGATGGGCATGTAGAGAGCTGCAGGGACCAAGCACCCTCCCACCCCCTGCAACCCTTGGACTGGCCTCTCCAGGGTGAACCCAGGGGGCTGCAGGCTTCTAGGAAGAGGTGGGTTCCCTATGCCTGTGCCCGGCCGCAACTGGGAACACACCCTCACCATTTCATCATCCGAAGATTTTTTAAAAAGAGAGTTTTGTGTTGCGGCTGTTCAGGATGAAGTCTTGGCGATCTGATTTTAAAAAGCCTTCCCCCACCCTCTGTGAGTTACCATAGAGCTACTGGAGAGGCAAAGCAGACTTTTTGAGCACGGTGGGGGCTTTTGTGCTCCTGAAGGTTTTCATTTCTGAGCCCTTAACATGTAATTAGAGAGATTATTTAGTACGGACGTTTTCTTTTATTGTAAATTAATTTCAAAACCAAGTTCTGCGGTTAAATAATGACTGTATTTGTTAATCAATCCAACCTGGATTTCCTTCCCAAAGAAAACAGGATGCCATTGTCAAATGCTGGGAAGAGGATGTTAGAGAATTTGGGGGTTTCACTGATGGCAGTTATGTTAAGGCTCCTGGAGGTCGGTCCTAATGTGCGCGGACGTCTTTTTATTAGATAGGGTTGTGTTCTGGGAAGAGGTGAAACTGGGGATGCTTTTGGAGAAACGGTCCTGGGGGTCCCGGGGCCCTCCGGCGATGGGTGGGAGCCCAGGAGATTCACGGCTTCCAGAGAGGGGCCTGCTGGCACCTTGGCCAGGCCTCCGGGTGCCTGCTGGAGAGCTCACAAGGCTCTAACCCAGTGCGGTAGGTGGAGAAGGGCTTGCCTCGGGAAGGCTGTGGGACAGGCTAAAGCAGCTTGAGGACCTCATGCCTCTCCAGCCCTGTTTCCCTGGCAGAGTAAGTTCCCCTGTTTTTCTCAGGGTTTTTCAATCTTGCTACAGTTACAGGACTTAGACTGGATCCTGGCAGAAGAACGGCACACAGAGACCTTGTAAGGATCAGAGTTTTATTTAAAACGATGGGCTCAGAAGAGGCTGTTCTCCAAAGGTCTGAGCCCAAGCACACGCGGGGAGGGTAATTTATACCCTTCTACTTCCGCACACTTGGTACTTTAGGCGCATGTGTGGTCAAGGGGTAGAAAAGAACCCGGAAGGGCTTTGAGACAGGGACCGGAATTCCTTGCTGGTTTGGTTGGCCATCTTAGAGTACAGTTTTTCCCTTATCACTACCGCTGACATGTTTTGGCTGGATAATTCTTTGTTGCGGGGACCGTCCTGTGCGTTGTAGGATGGTCAGCACCACTCCTGACCTCTCCTCAGCAGATGCCGGGAGCAGACGCGCACCCCCTCCCTCACGGCTGTGACACACCAAAGGACACCAAAGGTACTTCGTGTGTTGTGAGAGGTCCCTCTTGGGACAGATCTACCCCTTGCTGCGAGCCACCGAGTTAAAAAAAATATATACATATTTATTGTAGGAAATAAGAGAGAAATAATCTGGCATTCCAGGATCCAGAGTGAACCCCTGTTAAGCTTTTGGTGGACTCCCTTCCAGACCTTCTCTTGCAGGCGTGTATGGGTTTCTGATTTTTCATGAAACCGAGGCCATTGCCAGGGCATGGGATGTCCCGTGGCTTGTTCCCCTCGTTGTCACATCTACCTTGCCGCGCCTTCTCCTCAAGCTCTGTGGGACGCACCCTTCTTCAGTCATGGCGGGCTGGAGGGCCTGGAAGGGTGGTATGACGCTCAGCAGGATCTCATCGGCAGCTCTAAGGGTCCGGGGACCGCCCGGGGCTGATCTGAGGGGACAGACCCACGCTCGTGCTAGCACGCCGCTTACGATCAACTCACCCCGGCCCTGTTCCCGCCTGGCCCAGAGCCCGGGCTGTGCTCCACGTGGCCTGGTGTTTTAGTGGTCAGGCCTGGCAGAGAGCCCTCCTCGCAAGGAGCGGGGTGCAGGGGCCCAGGCAATCGGGAGCTCTCGGGTGCCAGACAGCAGAGGAAGGAGAGTTCTGCCTAGGTGACGGATTGTGGCCCCTCTGAGGGTCTAACAGAAGCAGGAAACTTCCTCGGGGGAAACACCCACAATCCCCAGTTCTGCATTCAATTCCATAGACCCCAACTTAGGAACTTCTGAGGGTAGGGATTTTCCTGGGGACTTGTGGTGACCTAGAATCTTAACCTCTCTCTTCCAGGAATACTTGTCAAGGCCCTGGGAAGGCTCTGACCTCTCATAGGGCAGGGCTTCCCTCCCAGCACAGGCATCATAACCAAAGCCAGCATTGGCTGAGCCTGTACTAGGGGCTGGACAACTCACCTAATGTGCTCTCTACATCACTCCACCTGATGGAGAGAAAAGCATCATTATCTGAGTGAGTTGCCACTTTACTAAACTGGAAACAGGCTGAGACTTGCCCAAGAACATACAGCTTGGTGAATGGGAAGATGGAATGTCCATGCTCCCAACCCTGAAGCTCTACCGTCTCTAAGGAGAGCAGGACTGAGTTGCCTGGGCTGGGAAGGACAGGTGCACACTCTGCCAGGACATCCTGGGACTTCTGACCCCAGGCCTATCTTCCCAGCCAGTAGCAAGAATGCTTCTGGCATAGAAGCCGAATGGAGGAAGCTGGTAGTCAAAGGCTGGAGGGATGCGGAGGAGAGTCATTGTTCAATGTTGCAAGATGAAAAAGTACTAGAGATCTGTCATGCAATAATGTGAGTATAGGAACACTACTGACCTGCACACTTAAAATGCTTAATATGCTCAATTTTATGTTCGGTGTTTTTTGTACCACAAGAAAAAAAATGTGGAAAAAAAAGTTGCTTGTGGAACTCTGAATGCTTCTGGCTTCTGGCCTGGCCTCTTTTTCCAGAAGGTGGGCAACACCCCGCTCGCCCCTCCACCTGCCCCCTGCCCTCTCCAGCCAGCGCCCTGGGGTGTGTCCAGGCACTGCGGGGAGACTCCGAGCTCCCTGGGCTGTCTCCAAGTCACCAGCAAGGGTCTTCGGGAGCCAGAGATAAAGTTTTCCTGGGGGGCAAGAAAACGGGAAATGGGTGGCTCAGGGAGGTTTTCTTATACTTTATTTCATTTTTCTTTTGAAAAGACTACATAGGTAGTGGGACAAACTTCAAAGGATACAGGAAAAAAGGTACAAACAATTATGCAGTGAAAATTGTTTCCTTTCTACCCCTCTCCCCTACCCCACCCCTTTCCTGAGGCAGCTGCTCTTACTACTTTCCTGTGTATCTTTTTGGAGGGAGTTCATGCATCTGCACCCATATGTGCTTGCATTGTGCGCATTTTTTTCCTGCCACAAATAGCATATTAAGCCTACTGTCCTGTGCTTTGGTTTTGTTTTTTGGGGTTTTTTTTCTCGCTTAACAGCACATCTCGGAGATGACGTCCTATCGGTATACAGAGACGCCTATCCATCTGCTTTAGAAGTGAGAGAGCATCCATTGTGTCCATAAACCTTCTGTTGATGAATCAGGCCTCTTTGGGTCATCATCTAGGTTGTTTTTGATAGGTGTGGTGAGAAGCAATGCTGACGGGGATGGTTGTACCCATTCAGCATTGCACACACGTGCAAGTATGTCTATAGGCTAATTCCCTGCTGTGGAAGTGCCGGGTCACAGAAACTGTGCTTCTAGCTGTGATGGCAATGGTCAAGTTGTCCTCCACAGGGGCGGTTCCCTCTTAGGAAGATCCCTGGTTTACTGCTGCCTCACTCACTTAGTTGTTTTTTGTTTGTTTGTTTGTTTGTTTGCAGATTTTATATATTTATTTGAGAGAAAGAGAGAGAGAGAGAGGATAAACGGGGGGAGAGGGAGAGGGAGAAGCAGGCTCCCCGTTGAGCAGGGACCCCTATGCGAGGCTCCATCCCAGGGCCCTGGAATCATGATCTGAGCTGAAGGCAGATGCTTAACCACCTGAGCCACCCAGGCACCGCTCAATGCTGTTTTATAACATGTTTTAGTCTTTTCGGTTCTGATAGGACAAAGATGGCTTTGTGTTGTTTTTACATTTCTCTCATTGTACTGAAAGTAGGAATCTTCTCGTGTGTTTAAAAGCTGATTTTTCTGTTCCTTATCTGTACCACCTCTGTGTCCTTTGCCCATTTTGTGGGGATCACTAGATTTATTATGAGTCTTAAGAGTGCTTATCGAACCACAGGAATATGCCAATGATTGGAATGAATTTTTAGAGAAAGAGCCGCAGAGCCCTGAGTTTCCAGGCCAGAGTCCCACTCCTGATCCTCTGCCAAGAGCTCACTGAGGAACTGGGTGAGACCCTGAGACGGGGCCCTGGGACCACCTGTTCTAGGGATGGACTGGGGGTTGAAATAACCACTCCTAGAGGGAAGGTCAAGCCTACTCAGGGCTGAGGTCTGTGGCACAGCTCCAGGAGTGTCATGGACATGGACTCTGGTGTGAATGTTGCCCCTGGAATTAATGTAGCATGGTGGCCCTATTGGGCCCCAATTGAGCAAGCTGTGGGCAGCTAGAACTGGTCTCTGCTTTTCTGTTACTGGGCAGGCCCTCTAACTTCCGGACCTCCTAGTTCCGGGTGGGGCAGATTTATACTCATGAGTGCAGTGACCTACATCTTGGCAGAACAGGCCAGCCACACGGAATGTCTCTGTTGTTGTGGGGTTGGCTTCCTATAAAGGTTAGCTTCCCAGCCTAGCCAGTTCACCTGGAGGGGAGTACCCGGGATCCGTCTTCCTGGGGCCAGGGCAGAAGCCTTAGGGGAGCCTTGAGATCTGAAGACAGGCAGAAAGGGCCTGGGTAGACCAGAGTAGATCTGATGGCTGCTCCAGGCATTGTGTGTGGCCCAAGTCTGCAGAGAGCTGACAAGTAGGGACAGCTTGTCCAAGCCTTGGGTCCAGAGTATTCCTCAGCAGAAGCCCACTAGTGCCTGTGCTTACAGGGGTCTTTGGCGTAGCCTTGCCAACCCCCAAACCAGCTTCCCAGACCTCTGGCCTGCCAAAGGAAGCCAGATCCCTTTTCTGTGTTTCCTAAATAGCCATCATGGGGGAAAGCCTATGACATCTGCCCAGAGGAAGGCAGGGGCAAGGAAACAGAGGCTCCTTGGTTGCCGGGATGAAGTAGAGACCGACAGTCCACAACTGCCCTCCACTCCCTTCCCACCCCCCTGCCCAGCCCCCAGACTAGGGATCTCAGAATGCTGGGAACCCTGGCAGAAGAGCTGGAATCCTGAAGCTAGGTCTGCTGCGTTGAGCCATAGACCTGAGGCCTGGGCTGGAGGCAGGGGCAACGTTAAAGTGCCTTGTCAACTGGCCTGGAGAGTGAGGGCAGCTTGGGACTAGTACTCTTCTGGAGAGAACGGGCCTGGAGGGGACAGGGAGTGCATTGGCTCCTTCCCCAGTCAGTCAGTGAGGCCAGGAGGGCCTGGAAGGAACCAGAGTATGGGAATCAGGCCCTGGAGACAGGAAGCATGCTCCTCGCTGAAGTCCCAGGGAAAAGACTCTGTTCTACTTGGGGAGGGTCGGACTTGGTCACTGGTGCCCTGTGGTCGTGTACGGCTGAAGGAAGGCTGGTGGTCAGATTCCCTGGCCGGGGCAGAAGGCCAGAGCTGCTCTGGGTCTTAGAATTCCTGTGTAGCTCTGGGCATGTCTCTTGGGCTCTCTGAAGCTCTCATCAGCACTGTCAGAAAGAACTTTCTGCAGTGATGGAAATGCTCTCTGGTTTTCTCTCCAGCCACATGTGCCTTCTGAGCACTTAAAATGGGACTGGTGTGACTGAGAAGGTGTATTTTTTTTCTTTTTTTTCCTTTATTTTCTTTTTTAAAGATTTTATTTATTTATTTGACACAGAGATCCCAAGTAGGCAGAGAGGCAGGCAGAGAGAGAGGAGGAAGCAGGCTCCCCGCTGAGCAGAGAGCACGATGTGGGGCTCGATCCCAGGACCCAGGGATCATGACCTGAGCCGAAGGCAGAGGCTTTAACCCACTGAGCCACCCAGGCATCCCGAGAAGGTGTATTTTCAGTTATGATTAATTTTAATCAACTTCAGTTGATTTGCTGCACTCGTGTGCGGCGAGTGGCTACTATTCCCAACAGCACAGCCTGGTCTCTGTGTCTCCCCAGCCTCCCCCTGCATGCTAGGGCCCTGGGAGAGTGAGGAGGGGATGGCAACACCAGGTATAGATGCACATCCCCCCAGGGATTTCAGTAAACCCCAGTCCTGTGATAAAGTCCATCAAAAAAAGGTCAGAAGCAATCCAGGGAAACAGCTTACCCCATCTTTAGATTTTTGAGATGCATATTAGCAAGTTAATTAAATGCTCTGAGAGGTTCTTCTCAGAAGAAACCCATTTGGTTTAACTTAAGCTCAAATTTTCCAATCGTATTTGACTACAGTACAGGTTTTTTGTTTTGTTTTGTTTTTGACTACAGTACATTTTTTTCGTGGCACAGCTATCAGTGTTCTGTGAACACCTTTGACATGCTGGAGAAGAGGGCAAGAACTGGAAGAACTGATGCTTCCAAATTGGGTTACTCCTGGTTGCTGCAGCCTGTGTAAAGGAAAGCCCAGAGCTCTTGGTTAAAATGGAAGACATTGCCTTGGATTGCCACGGCCCTTCCTGGACCGTGTAGGAACCCAGCAGTGACCTTGGGAGGCCTCATCACTATGTACTCACCCTGGGCAAGGCAGCGGTGGGGCCTGGAGCAGTTCCCTCCCACTCTGTCCACTGGCCTTAGGGTGTGGGGGCAGAGGCCACTCTGTGGGGAGTGCAGAGGCAGCTGCCCTGTTTCATGTCTTCTCGGTCCTACTGCTTTGACAGTGGCGATTGGACTAGGAGAAGCTCTATTGCTCTTTCAGGATCTGACCTGTGGGGAGAAAAGAGGAGAGGCGGGCTAGGTATATGTTAGTGCTCCCTCCCTTTGCCCACATAGGCATTTTGGAGGTCAAGGCCCAGAGCAGGCTGGGACTTGGACCCTTGCATCCCTCTGGAGACTCCAAGAGCTCCTACTGGAAATGCTTTGTGCTTGCCGGGAGGAGCTGGTGGCCAGCCCTGGGGACTTGGTTTTAAACCAAGCAGCAGGACAGCTGCAGTGCCCCCCTTCATGGCCTGGCTGGCCCCAGTGGTCTGGGATCATACAGCCCAGGTCTATGGGGCACCTCAGTGGTCTTGGAAAGTAACGGTTACTTGGAAAGTAACGGTTACTCTCAGATGAGGCAAGAGATTCCAGCTTGGGGAACATTGAAAAGTTTCCCACAGTGTTTCCCAGAAGAGGGAATGGCCAGCAGGAGAGGGGCTGCTGTGGCCACTTTCTATCTGTCTCTGGAGGGTTGGGGCCTGGCAGCCATTTCTCCCTCAGGGGAAGATGGGGCAGAGGGAAGAGTGCCCTTACCCCTACTACACGTAGAACTGTGGGTACTGGTCTCTGCTCTGCACAGGGGCCTATGCTCCCCTGCCCACTCCTGACCTCTGATCCTGGCACAAGGGGCACTGACAGGAATTCTAGAAGGAAGTCACATCCGGGAGACCTGGTCAGGCCCTCTGGGCAACTACAGGCCTGTAGGGCTTGGGCCTCGGTGGGATTCCCAGCTCTGCTTGTGTAAAGCCAGCCTGGCCCAGCCCGGAGTCCCTTGGCCTGGCCCGTCTCCCCGCAGACACACTGGGGACACACGCAGCTTCCACAGCAGAGTTCCGTGGGTACTGCTCACAAGGGACCTGCGCGGCCATGCTGGGGACAGACACACATGCATATGGGTCAGTCTTGTCCTGGCTTACAACTTCCTCACCCTCCTCAGTGCTCCCAATACATGGAAGCCCCGCCTTATTAAGAAGAGGCAGTGGTCTTACGCACCCCAGAAGGGAACGGCTTCTCCTAGGGCATTGGAAGCGGTTGCATTCACGTTTAACTTTGCAGGACTGTCTCCAGCTCTATCCTGCGAGGTGCACCTGTGCTCTGATGACTCATGCCCACTTTCAGGGGGCCGGGGCGGCTGCCATTCCCAAACACAGCCGATTGCTGGAAGATTTATGACTCAGAGCCAGGAATCCACAAGTCACCTTTATTCCCTGGAAGGAGGATTGCACGTGAGCTTGAAAGAGGCCTTGGCTGCAGGTGGCTTTGGCAAGCCTGAGTCAAATCTGTGAACCAGCCAACAGGGAAATTCCCTTGGTTCTGCTGGGCCCTGAGAAGAGGCAGGGGCTACAACCAGAAAAGAAGATTCACATGGACATCTCTGATAACCCGAGGCCTAGAGTGAATTTACTGAGCTGTAGGTCTACACTATTGGGACAGTATCTTTGTTTCTTCCAGGGGCGGGGGGTGGGCAGGTGGCGGTACGTGGCTGGGGATTGGTGAGGTGAACAGACCCACGTAGTGAGATCTCGAGTCAATGTTGGAGATCACCCGGAAAGACCTGCACATCTTCTAGATGGGGACCTGGATCCAGAAAGGTCAAGGTATGACCCCAGGTTTGAACAGCATGTGAAAGGCAAAACTAGGACCCCAACCTTGGTTTTTTCTAAGCCTGACCCCTGTGCTGGGGACTTCTACACACAACTCCCTCTCCAAAACAGAGAGAAGCCCAAGACAGTGACTCAGAGGCCCCCTTGGCAGTTTTGCTGATAAATTCTTTGTTTTGAAGAGAGATGTTCTGCCTCCATTTAAAGTCTTTAGGAAATTATAGTGATTTTAACTTCTTCAGACATGTTGGAATTACTCACAGTCTGGAATTCCCGGGCAGGAGGTGAAACCCAGAGAGGCTGCAGAGAAGTTAGGGGCACGGAATTTGGGGTCAGACAGATCTGTGTTCAAATCCCCGTTCTGTCACTTGCTGTGTCAGTTAGCCTCTCTGCACCTGGGCTTTCTTGCCTGGTTTTGTAACTAAATGCTGCACTTAACTTCAAAGGCTGGTGGGGGACTAAATGAAGTTACAAGCAGAGAGTGCTTGGCCTCTAGGAGGCGTGAGTAAATGGGCGCTGGGGTCATTCCCTGGGCACCCCAGTGAGCAGGAAGGCCAGGGCCTTGGTCAGCAAACACAGAATCGGCCAGAATCACTGAGGCCTCAGGCAGAGTCTGCTCTGTCTTATCAACCGGGAGCTGGGCTGCCTGGCTTCAAACCCAGCTCTGTCACTGACCTGGAGCCCAAGGACATTTCCTCCCTGAGGCTGTCGGCCTCAAGGAAAGATAAACGTGATTAACGGCAGTTGAGGTCTGTTGCAAAGACCTGTGTATTCAGGGCTCAGAATGGGGTCTGGCATACAGTTGGTGCTCATAGATGATCGTTTTTATCACGGTTTTCATTTCATCCTGTGCTTTCGCCTGTACCTGTACTTTCTTCAGAACAGCAACGGCTCATGTATCTGTAGAGTCCGAGGAAGAATTTTCATAGCTCCCTTTCAGCCAAATATGGTGTGAATTTTCACTTTGCCCATTCAGTGTGTGACTGAGCCTTTGCCCATGCTGTTCCCATTACCAGGAAATCCTTACTTCTCCATCCCCACCTATCAGCCTCCTTCTGAACCCCTGCCTACAAGACTGTGGGTAGAACATTCCTGATCTCTCCAGCCAGAAACATTCCCTAACAATTATTTATGGAGCGTCTACTTCTGTCTGAGCACTGTGCTAGAATCAGTCTCTCCATCTTTTGTTTTCCAGCCCGTTCTGTACTTGAACCCTTATTTATTCCACGCTATTCTAGCATGAACGTTCTCTCTAGATTTTAGACAGTAAAGGGCCTTATAAACTTGCGTAAGGTTCCATGGCTAGTTTGTGCCCCGGCAGTCTCTGTGTCCTGGACTTTTGTCCCTGAGAACAGACCCACCCAGGGGACAGATGCGTTTGTCTCCCATCCCCACGCCAAGGGCAGACGGATCTTAGCATGCTCAGACTACGGGGTACCACCATCCAGCTAGGGGTTCAAAGCCCTTGAGAGGTAGCCCCCAATGGGAGATGAAAGCTGTTAACTGTTATTGTAAGTATGTCTTCTCCTCTGTGGGCTGCATGGGGATCAAAGTCTGAAGGAAGTGGAAGGTTGCTCTCTGACAAAAACACCGTATTTTTAGAAGTACTTGGTGGTTTAGGATGTTTGCCCCAGTGCTGGGGCTGGGGGTGGAGGCCCAGGGCTCCCACCTTGTGCTGAGGCTTGGTGGGAGTGGGTTTCCTGGCAGAAGGCCTGGGGGTAGAGGCCGAGGGTGGGAGGGTAGTCCATCATCAATCACATAGCTTCCCTGAAGGCCAGGGCCCCCAGGCTGTACACTGGGGGGGGGGGGGCTTCTTCCCTCAGAGATGGGAACACTGGGGTGCAGAGCAGAGCAGAGGCTTGGCCAGTGTCCGCCCCTGCCCCCACTCCCATCTGGGGATTTGAGACCTGCACACATGAAACCGTTAGAGAACAATACATGTATTCTGCAATCAGAGCTAACTGGTGTGGTTCAGAGGAGGAGGAGGAGGAGGAGGCAGCGGCGGCGGAGGGATGCCCGGCGTTTGGGAGCAGGACATCAGTGGGTCTCTGAACCAAATGTCCAGGAATAGTCTGCGGAGAATTAGAACAGCTCTGGGGCATGGGAAGGGGTACACTTGGGTAGGTGGGAGGACTGTGTAGGCAAAGGCAGGGAGGTAGAAACTGGCTGGGCCTGAATCAGAGTATGAGGGGAGGCATGGCAGGACAGAAGACAGGAGGTGACCTGTCCCTGCTCCCAGCACCTCGGAGCCTGCCTCGCTAACTCCTACAGAGCCTCGTTTTCAAAGAACCCTGGGTGAGGTGCACTGGCTAAACCCCGCGCCAAGAGGGGAACAGAGAAATGCATGTTGAGGGGCTGCCTGGCTCTCGCTGCCCTCCCCAGAGTTTCTACCTTATAATCAGGGTGGCCCTTCCTTAATGTTTATGCCAAACTCCCAAACAGCCATGCTGGGATGGTGAGCTATAATTTATATCATTTTTCATATGGGTTCTGGGCTCCAAAGGCTCAGACTCCTTCAAATGGGAACCACATTGGAGAAGGGGTAAACCAAGAGGATGGAATGTTAAGAAATCTGGTCCCAGGAAGACACCTGCTTCTCATTTGGGACATGCTCGGGTTTATTGTTTGTTTCCAGTGCCCAGCTGGCTTTCAGAGGTGGCAGGGCAGCCATGGATCACTGCCCTTGCCAGGCGCCTGGGCCGAGGCTGGGGCAAACCTTCGTTGTGAGTCCCTGCAGCCTCCAGGGTGCCCCTGGGGGAAGCTCTGTGGAGGAAGCTGGGGAGCCCACTGCTCTTGGTCCTGGCCTCCCCCCACAGAGCGAGGCCAGCTGGAGACAACAGAGTCTGGGCAAACCCCCTCAGCCTGCGGGAGACTGGCGCCATAGGCTAGCTCAAGGGAGTGAGGACTCTGGGCTCCCCCAGGCATTGCTTGTTGCAAATCGAGAGGCAGTGCAGCCAAGCAGGCCAGGAGGCAGGCTGCCGTGACGATGCACGAACCAGAGAGACACACAACCACACGGATGGATTTGAAGCACGTGGTGTTGATCGAAAGAAGCTGAAAGAATAGGTATGATCGATTGCCTTCACATGAAGTTTCAAACCGGGCGATACTCCTCTACGGTGTTAGAGGAGGTAAGCTCAGGGGGCAAAACTCGGAAGGGAATGCCCTCAAAGCTGGGAGAGAGTGGTGACCTGTGGTGAGGAGAGAGGGGAAGGGGTGGGGCAGGGAGGGAGCAAGAGACATGTAGACCACCTTCTAGTTCTTGGTCCTAGACGTGCTCTGGGAGCGTTCACTCCAATTCCTCATGCTATACATTTATGCTTTATGTCTTTTTCTGATGAATTTATGCTATTTCTTAAAATACAAAAGGGTAAAAAAGCAAAAGTAGGAGCAAATGAAATGACTGAGTCAGGCTGACTACCACTTCTCTCCAATGCATTTTCCCTCAAAGGCCCCCGTGCCCGTGGTCAGCCCCCTCCCAGGTGTCCCACCCAGACTGGCTCAGGCCCAAGCTTTCTTTGGTGCCGATAGGGTCACAGGCCACAGGGGCCTCCCTAACCCCCAGAGAGCCCGGAGGCTCAGGAGTTGTGGGTCCCCTTTCTGTGTGGTCCCCGGCCCACTCTGGAACTGCCTGTGGGCTGAGGAGATGGGCCAGAGGACCTCTGTGGGCGGCCCTGGAGTAGCCTCTGACAGCAGGCCTGTCCTGCTGGTACCCGTGCTCTGGGGAGGCCCTGGAGTACCTCTGCTGTGAATGAGGGGCCTATCTACAGAGTGCACATGCTGTTGCAAAACAAATCTCTGATCTTCAAAGTTCTGTTCGCTCTGTTGATTTTCTTCAAGGAGCACTATTGATAGATGAAGGCAGGTATTGCCTTTCAAAGGTGAAAGGAATCCCTTGGTGTTGACGTTTAAGAAACCATGCAAGAAAATGAATAGTGTGTGTTGAGGGGGGGCTGTGGGGGGTGGTTTCTAGGAGGGAGGGGTCTGGGCTCTGGGGCCAGTTCCCCACCTCGTTCCTTGTTTCTGAGGGCAGATGACTCTCCCCCAGGTGCCCAGGCCTCCCGGCTGGTCCCCAGACCTTTCAGGTGAGAAACTTTCCATTGTTGCCTTATCTTGCCGCAGTCCGCCTCGCCTCCTTGCAGCGACCACAGGTGTGCGCAGATCTGAGGTCCTGATCTGTTCCATTCTCTCTGTGCCAAGCAGAGTCGGGGACGCGAACCCCAGCATGAAACGGCGCCCACAACCGCAAGGCCGGGTGTGCGCCCTCTGAAACTGGAGGTAAAGACAATTACCGGCAATTTCCATAGCATGGTTTGTGTTTTGTTCAAAGGCCATGGAGGTATTCTCAGCAGCAGGCCCAAAATATATAGTATTCCCACCGCACACCGCCCTCATGAATGTACGATAAAAGCTGTGGTCGCTTTGTCCCGGCTCTTCCTTTTAACAGTCAAACCTTCAAGTTTGATGGTGAAACTGCTTTTTTTTCTTCCTCAAATGTTCTTTGATGGCTCAGATAACGCTCCACGATAAGGAGCTGCCTTCAAAACCGCTCACTGTACCTCGTGCTCACCATTATGACGCGCGTCACAAGGGAAAATCAGGGGCCCGAACTTATGAGAAGTGGGATAGGAAGGTGCTGAGTCTATGACTTCTCTCTGCAGCCTGTACTGGAGATGATGCAGAAAGGAAGGAAGAAGGAAAGGAAAGGAAGAGAAGAAAAGAATCAGGCCCTGATCAGAAGGGGATTTTATGAGAGGAGAGATGGGGGCAAGTCCTAGAAAGAGTTGTTTCCCCTCCACAAAGGTTGCCAAGAATCTGTGCATTCGTGCCCATCAATTTTTTTAAGTTGCGAAGATTCCGTGGGGCTGCTGTTGAGTGGCCCAGGGGGTTTGGGAACATCTGCGCTCTCCTGGGGAGGTCCCTGGGGGCCGGGTTCATCAGCCACGGCATCTCCTGCCAATTGATTTGACCTCTTCTGATAGTTCATCAATACTGGGAATCTACCAAGGGCTGCCCACACTGGGAGTCATTACATCACAATAGAAACAGACCCTTGGGTTGTGTCAGTGTTGGTTGGTTTTTCAAAGCAATTTTATGTCCCTTATCTCCTCTCCCATCCCATGGTGATGGTTGATATCAATATGAGGGACAACGCAAACCCCAGTAAGTGTAGCACTATGCCCATTTTATAGAGAAAGTAAGTGTAATGAGGGCAATGACTGCAGAAAATACCCCAAAGCCAAAGGAAGGGATTTCCAGTAGAGGTCCCATAATTGTGTCTGCAGAGACCAGGCATTTTCAAAGACCTCTAAACTTTGCATGGATTTGATGGCTCCCCAAGTGTGTTAGGAGGGACCGTCTTGGCTCCCAACTTCATTTTTCGGTTTGCCTTGTGTCTAGGGAACCCCAGAAACCACAGAGACCCCCTGGCCTGTGAGACAGAGGGATTCAACCTGACTTGACTCAAACTGAGGCTTGAATCTGGCTTACCAGCTGTGTGACTTTAGGTGAGTTACTTTCCTTCTCTGGGCCTCACTTTCTTGGTCAGGAAAGCACTGGTGTCCCAGGAAGAACTGTCCAGTGTCCTTGCCTGGCATGACAGTTGATGTGATTCTGCGAGCTGCCCTGGATTTGCATAAGCAGAACATCTATAGGCCTCGAGGCGCTTTCGCATACTTTCCGCAGCTCATTTGATCTCAGCCACAGCTATGTGTGGTGGGCAGGCGGGCATGCCGTATTTTCATGTCACCATTTGAGAGATGGGGAAGTTGAGGTGCAGATAGATTAAGCGGCTAGCCATGGGAAGTCTGGCAGGCTGGTGGCTGGCCAGGACCTGAGTGGATGTGTGGGGATTTCTGGACTGTCTCGCAGGCAGCGCTTTGGGAAGGGATCCCTAGAGGGACTGAGATGCTGGCTAGGGCTTCTGGATCCGGTTTAGAGTGTCTGGCCCTCTGAGTCTCCTTGCCAGGCCCTCAGCCACACACACAACACCTGGCTGCATTTCAGGAGATGCTCTCTGAGGCAGCTGTAAAGGTCTTTCCAAGGCGGAGGCAGAGGAATCACAGCTCCTGCCGACTCTTCCCACCTCAGTCCCTTTCCAGTGGGTCCACATGCACTGCCTTGGAACACACAGGTTCCCCCTCTGGGGATTCCCCTATTCCTCTATCCAGTTGAATTCCTAGCTGTCCCTTTTTTTTTTTTTTTTTTTAATTTATTTGACAGAGAAAGAGACAGTAAGAGAGGGAACACAAGCAGGGGGAGTAGAAGAGGAGAAGCAGGCTTCCTGCTGATGCAGGGCTCAATCCCAGGACCCTGGAATCATGATCTGAACCGAAGGCAGATGCTTAACCACTGAGCCATCCAGGTGCCCCATTTCTAGCTATCCTTAAAGCCCACACCAGAGAGCCCGCTTATGAGCCAAGCACTCTACCTACATTTTCTTATTTCATCCTGTTTATTGTTGCAAAAGGAATAAAAATATTCACCAGCATATCATTTATCCCTCATTTTGTGGGGTGGGGAGGGGGTACCGAGGTTCAGAAGATTAAGCCACATGTATGCCTGAGGTCAGAGAGCTGGTAAGGGCTGGAAGCAAGAATTGAACATTATGACTTAAAACACCCTGCCAGGACCCTTAGGTACCATACAGCAGTGATTTTACCCTATTCACAAACCCCTTGGGGACCACCGCTTCTCCTGAGCGCTTCCCGCCTCTGCAGAGTGTGGATTCCATGGGTCTCTCTTGACTGCCTCTCTGAGCCCAGAGTCCCACAGGTCACAGGCTGCATCCTGTTCAGCACCTTCCACTCTACACATCTGTGTGGCACGTGGTTGCTCTTGGCGACCCCTTGCCAGCTGAAGGCTCAGGCAGTGGAGAACTGCTGTGCAGCGAGATTCCAAGACCAGCTGGGGCCTACACACCTGGGGGCTGCTTCTCCTTCCAGTGGGTCCCACAAGGCCAGACCACTGAGTGTTCCAGGGCTCTGGGGTGGCCCAGTACTTAGAGCTTAGTAGTGTAGTGGATGGCCATTTCGTTTTTCTTACGCTGACCATACATTTGGTCTTGACTCTCCTAACTGGGAAGAATAAGAAGAATAAAAGAATTTAATAATAATTAAAAGCCCAGGGTTAGAGTTAGACACTCTGTCCCCCATCCACTGTGTTTCCCAGGACAAGTGACTTAATGTATTTCATAAATCTAAGACTCCATCTATCATTAGGTGTATCATATTTTATGTCCCCACCAAGGAAGGAAAAAATGCTCTCTGCCAGTTAAACTATATAGTAAGCCATGAACTATAAGATGTGTCTCAGTTTCTGAGATATTAAGATTTGTAAAGGCACTTCACAAAAGAAAATATACAAATGGGGCACCTGGGTGGCTCAGGGGGTTAATCCTCTGCCTTTGGCTCAAGTCATAGTCTCAGGGTCCTGGGATCACACCCTGCATTGGGCTCTCTGCTCAGCGGGGAGCCTGCTTCCCTTCCTCTCTCTCTGCCTGCTGCTCTGCCTGCTTGAGATCTCTCTCAAATAAATAAATAAAATATTTTAAAAAATTTTTAAAAAAGAAAGTGTACAAATGGCTGATAAGCACATGAAAATATGCTCAGCATCATTAGTCACCAGGGAAATGCAAATTTATAACCACAGTGAGATACCACTACCATATCCAAGAGAACTGAAAAACACACACACACACACACCCACCCAGAACTGACCATACTGGGTATTGGTGAGGATGTGAATCTACTGTACTGTTGATGGGACTGTAAAACCACTTTTAGAAGAGAAATGAAAGAGAAATGAAAACATATGCACATAATAACACTCTCAAATGCTTAGAACAATTTATTTTATAATAGCTAGAAACTGGAAACAACCCAAATGTCTACCAGTAAGTAACTGGGTAAATTGTGGTATATCCATATCATGGACTCCTACTCAGC